>VYZT01041559.1:7861-19755 GCA_013400735.1 Pomatostomus ruficeps
GAAGGAAGGAAGGAAGGAAGGAAGGAAGGAAGGAAGGAAGGAAGGAAGGAAGGTTGGCTCAATGTATGTTGGGAGCTGAAGGATTTCTATTAAGGCAGAGAAGATTTAGTGGGCAAGAAAAACGAAAATTACACACATATGTGAATACTGAGAATAAAAACCCCACCCCAGACTGTACATCTTATATCAAAGTTGTTAAAAAACAGTCTCTAAATGAGAATATATTAGTAATCCATCTTCTCTTGTCTTTCAGACTGTGAAGCAAAACACTGGAATACATGAGTATCTATCGTTACTGTAAAACAAAGTTAGATTATTGGGGCATTGAATGCATAGTTAACTGTTTGCTTCATTTAACTGATTTATTGTGGTTTTGAGATTAATTTTTGGTAGATGATGGTGCTCTCATGTTTAGGCTAAAATTAAATACCAAAAAGAAAAACTAGAATTTGGATTGTTCTGTTTTCAAATTCTATTCTGGCTGTTACAATTAAAAACATGGTAATATTTGCTTATTGCAAAATTTATAGCAGTTTTCATTATAAAATTTGGAAATAGATGCAGAATGCATTTTTTATAGTTCACATAATTCCTCCTCTACTGCTCCATTGCTTTGATCAAGGGCGCAGTGTGGTTACAAGCTCGGTTCTCCTGGTTATATCACGGTAGTGTTCCTGCTCTTTCCAAGAGGCTGGTGAGGTAAAACTGTGGGAAATTAACTGGAGGACAATTTTTTTATTTTTGTTTTTCAACATGCTGTATGAATTTTTGTCAGGCCACAGTAAAGCACAGTGAAAATGCAATTATACCAAAGACAGATATTTCACAAAGTGTCCTCAAACTCCTAGGGAACTGCTGGAGGTGCTGCAATAAAAATATTTATACTCTGTGTTCTTATTAGACCCTAGTTTTCTGAGACTGATGAGCACCAGTAATCAGGAAATAATTTTCTGTAAAAAAAGCAAGACTTGGGCTTTTTTTCAGCTTTAGAACAAGTAGAATAATAATGAGAAGTCCTGTTACCAGGGAGTCTTCATGGATCTCAGCACTTCACACGAGAGAGGAAAAAGTACAGAACGAACAACTTGTGGCACTTCTGTTTGTTTTGTAGATTTTTTGGGGGGCAAGTAAGGAATTTCTTTTCATTAGGACCCCAGGTCATTCCCAAATCATACAGAAGATTTTCAGATGGGTAATGTGATATTCTTTAGCAGATTCTCAAGAAAATAAATTCTTTTAACTTGCAGTGTTTACTATATGGATGTTATCCATAGTGTTGTTGTGTAAATTACGTGGTATACGCTTTTCTGAGAGAGTGGAAATATTTCAGATATTTCTAGTTCTATTTGATGGAAATAAAAATAAAAAGTTGGTGTTTTATCATCTTTTAAAATATTGTATGCTTTTATGCTTAATGATTAGTATAAGAGTAATTGAAAATCTTAGGTAACTTGAAGGTAGGGGGAAATAAGAAAAAAATTCATGGAAAAATTGAAATTCACATCCTCTTTAGCAGCATCTCAAATGATATGTAGCTAATTTGGTGTTGCTACATGATCCTCATAACCTCTCCTGAGGTTCAAAGAATACATTTCAGGAATATTGCACTGCAAACCCTCACTAATGTAAAAGGCTCTTTGTTCTGCCAGGAAACAGACAATGCATTTCAGCTCTGTTGGAAAATTAATAGCTCAGCAAGATTTGCTTTAAGAAGGTCAAGTATTGTCTAAGATTGTACCGCTCATTCTATGAATACACTTTTCCATGATTTGAAAATCATTCCCATATACGGCCTGATACCTTGAGCTAGTTTATAAATGAAGTTACAGCCAATACTTTTTGAAATCCAGATTTTTAAATACAGTCAGTTCATTCAGGAGATAAACAAGTTTGTCCAGAAATACTTAAGGACTAAATCACAGCATCTTTTCATAAAAAAAAAAAAAATCATTCTAGTACAAACTGAATCTTATGCATTACAACATAATGTAATTTTTAACACTTACTTTTGGCTCTTGGTCAGGATCAGTAGCAGAGTCAGTTTATTTACTGCTTGGTGAGACTGAATTCAGAATTTGGCAGTCTCTAAGTGGCCTGGATTGCGTGAGATCTGTGAAGTAGGAAATTAGCCTTTTCTGTCCTTTCAGACCTTGCCACTACAACATAAAATTAACTACCCACATGCAAATAATAAATAAAGACTGTTTACTTCGATTTTAAGAGCTCTGTTTCAGAATTTAATATGTAGTAGGAACAGACTGAATACAGCAAGTAGAGAGCTTGCGTGACCTAATTAGATTATTCAATCATTTGTTAAAATCAAAGGATATGAAGGTGTCTTCATGTTTTTTCATCATTTCCCTGAAATCTGGAAAAAAAAAGAAATCCCATCACTTTACGTTTACTGGAAAGGTCTTTGAAAACATTTTATATTACACCCTAGTTATACATGCATTTAATTCAATCTACCTGTCAGCAGTATTGAAAAAGACTTACTTATCGATAAGTGCAGCTAGGATAAAGTTAGAAAAGTGATTACAATGCAGACTCCATCATCTCTTACTACGGATATTAAATAAAGTTAACATTTTAGCATATCTTCTCTCTTTTTTTTCCTAGTTTAAATAAAAGTAACTTGCTTAAACACTGTTTGTCAGGTGGACTAATTAACATTTCCTTAAGTACTAATAAATCCAGTATTGACCATGGGGTGGTTTCTTTTTTTTTTTCAAATGTGAAGAAATATGCTCATGGTGTCACCTTTTCCTGCCTTATCATCCTAATTAGAGTACTGTCATCTTACATGACAATCAAAATACATTTATTGATTCTTTTTTTTTTCATCTAGTGGAGCAAAGGCAACAGATTCAGACAAATGGAAAAGTCCTCAATTGATACTTTTCTTTTAATAATAAATCTCTACATGGAATAATTTAAGAATAATCTCCTCTGGATAACTATGTGAAATCCCAGTAATCACTATGAGACCAGACAAAATTTTGTAATAAAAGATTTGTTTTAATAAAATCTATTCAGTGACAGCCTGAAGGGGAATATTGCATTATCTAATCTTTTATGGTGCAAACTGTAAAATTCCGTGTAGTCACTTCTGCACTCAGTTGCATACTTGCTTGATAAGAATGTATTTTTCAGAATTATAACTACTGTTTTGTCATCTTCTGGTTCTGAATTTTCAGATTTCAATGTTTAAGTTTACACAAGTAGATGCTCAGGGTGTTTTGTTTGCTCTTTTTTGCTTGTTTGTTTGTTTTATAAGAAAACAAAAAAGACAAAAGTATTATTTCTTAAAATCGCTGAGCTTTGAGGAAAAGAAAAAAGAACGGATGAATCAAGGGACAAGAAAAGTATGATGCTCTATGGTTTATTTTCACGAGAGGACATCTGCGGCTCTTGGTGCAGTCTTGTCTAGCATAAATAGCAGAAAGTTAAAGTACATTATGTTGCTTCTTTATGAATACTTCAGTCAGTAAGCTTTTCAACTCATAAGCTGCTGGTTTTTCACATTTGAGAAGCAAAGGCATTGTGTTTTAAATTGGAACATGTCTATACATAGGTCAATATATGAGGATTTGATTTTTTTGTAGAGCTGTTAATGGGTCTATTTAGGCACTTCTGCCTTTTTGCTAAATTTTTCTTAGAAGAAAAAAAAACAACCAAAAAACCAAAACCAACACCTTTGTGTAAGTTCAGTAGGGTTGTCATATTTGTGACTTGAGAAATCTAAAAACCTTCCCTACTTCCAGCTCTGTACTATCACACTGAAACCAGTGTGCTGTTCAACCTGCTACATCCCCAACTCCAAACCAACTCCTCCCATTATGAAACCAAGTAAGGCTGTATACTCAGCAGCTTCTCAAATCCAAATTTTTTAGCAGTATCAGTTAATTTTTTAAAACATAGACATCCATAAAGGAGTAAAAATATATTCTAAAAACACATGGAGGGTTGCCTTTTAGTCAAATTATTTTAACTTAGCCTCCAAAGCATGTAGCTGGGACCATGACACTGCTTTAGTGGTGAAAGTTTAATTATTTAAAGGTAAACTCTGCCTTCCTTTGCATTTTCTCTTGGTGTGATCGCAGTTTTAGGGATCAGTGTATGATGCTAATATACATGGAAATAATTATATTAGTAGAGTTTAACTAATTTCATTTAGCTAAGGAGCTGAAATTTTCTGGTTTTATATTCCCCAAATTCACTGGGGCTCACAAACCTTTACCCCACACTGTCACAAAGAGAAGTGTTTAATTTTCTTTCTCTGCAATTACTCAAGGCAGTTCTGGAAACACCGCAATACAGCTGATTTGCATGTACTGTCAGAGTGAAACTGTGTGTCAGGATGTGACTTCTGGAGCCAAATCACATCCATGTTTGTGCCACCAAAGAAAAAGGAGTTCCAGAAAACAAGTTACTTGCAACATTCCCCTCAAAGCACGGAACTTTCTGCAGCAGTCACCTTTGCATCAGTTCTCATGCTCCTCAGCAAAACTAAATGACTTACTTCTTTTTATCTTTCACTCCAGTTAAGCAGCATTATTTTAGTGTGTTTCGTCTTTAATTCCAGATTGTTCTTTTCTCCCAGACTTGTATTCTGAGACAACTGCTGAGAATAGACTGAGTATCCTTTACCTGGCCCTTTCCCACCGTGTGATTATACTTCTGGCAGTGCTTGGAAACTGTGGGGTGTCCTCCATACTCCACTTCTGAGGCTCTCAAAACTTTAAAAATCTGCCATGTGGAGATATTTTGGTTTCAGTTAAATTAGATAATGTAACTGAGCTTGTTTAATTTATGTACTCTTTTTTCATGAAACATGCATTGCTTCACTCACAAAGGTTGTAATGAATTATTTTTATTTTAGCTTCTTGAAGTAACAAGCTGTGAGTGTAGCTAAGGTGCCATGAAAGGACAAAGTAAATGAACAGAGGGTTTTGTGAAAGAACACAGACTGAATTTTGTTCAGACCTCACTTATACAAATAATTATTTTGATTAAGAACTGACATTTCTTCTGTCCTTAGTATGTGCTGCAATAGTGTCTTGGTTAGGTAATAATTACTCTTTTTTGTAGAACAAAACATCACAGATTACGATGGTGTTTCAATCAACCCAGAAGGTATATAATATGCTGCCTAATTATATATATTTTTTTTTAAAAGAAAGAAGGCAAAATTATAAGCCCTATGTTCAGCAAAAGTGGTCTTTTTACTCAAAAGTTGCACAAGATGAAAGCTTTTCTGTCAAGAAACTATATTAAAGATACTTTAGTTCATTTATGCCTGCTATGCCTGAGATTTCACTGCTACATTTATTGTACTCATAAAGGTGTTTTGGGGTTGCCTGGGCCAAATGATGGTGTTGTCTTTCAAAAACTTTTGAGTTCTTGTGGGTGTTTTGCAGCATATTTTGTGAAAATTTCCACCTAGAAAGTTGCTAGTGCCATAGGGAGGAATAAAATCTGAATGTTTCAAGAAGGTTTGGGAATTTAAGAGCCTAACTCCATACCAAATGCATAAAGATTAATGTTATTTGTGGATATATTGTTATAAACCTTTTTTTTTGGTTGTTGATTTTTTGTTTTATTTTTGCTTAGGCACCTCGAAACTAAACATGATTTGTTACCTTTTCTGCCTTGAAGATTAGGTGGGCTGGGGCAATAAGAAATAGCTCTCTGTGAATACAACTCCAAAGACTGGATTAACAATATTAACAATCATTTTGAGAATATTTTAAATAGTCTGTGTGAAATTGTAGAGCTGAATTAATCTGTGCCTTCAACAGATTTACCATAGCCAAAGAGTTCTTTATCACATGTTACACAAGGTCTCTTTTCTAAAGCCTCAATAGCCTTAGCCTTTAGCTAAGGAAGGATGTTTTCTGTATTTCTTAAACTATAAAGCAAAGATTTATTGCTTCATTTTTTATTTACGGTGGGTCTCACTTAATAGGATTACACATTTATGAAGATAGTATAATTTAATAATCAAACGACCTCATAAAAATTTCTTACTCTCCTGTAGGTCCTACTAACAAACTCAGTGCTTAGTTCACTTACCAACTTGTTGCCTCCCTTTCCTTTTCTTGTGTTAAATGAAGTGTCTATACTTGAAATACTGCTGTTTAATTTAAACTGAGGTGTAATTTATTTTCCCTTCATACTGAAGAAGCCTTAATATGGAAGGATTTTCCTAAGTAAAATTTTGTGTACCAGTGTAATTCCTGGTCCCACATGAAAATGCCTGTGCTTCCACAAAGCACTATCAAATAGAATAAATTAATCCCCCCTAGGAAGTGTAATGGGCAAAGGCAAAGCAGTGAAGCATTTTCCTGTACTAAGCCATGGGAGAAATGGACACACACACAACTATATTTTTTTCAACTTTCTCCTTGTGCTGATGTGATGAAAGAAATGCTTTGCCAAAATCATGTGCTGCCTGATTTCCATGCTGCCTGGGTCTCTTCCTTGCTCCCTGAATCTCTTCCTTGCTCCCTAATTCCCCCTGTTAAATGGCAGAGGCAGAGCAGGCTGTACTCCTGGTAGGGGGAGGCACTGGGATGACAGAGTCCCCCAGGCAGGAGTTAGCAGTGATGGCCCTGGAGCTGGAGGTCCAACCAGAATAGGGACCCTGTCATCTCACAGAGGGCACAGGTAAGAGCTTCTTCTGAAACACACAAACAAAACCCAAATAGAAGTCACTGACAAATAAAATTAACGGAACTAATCGAAACTTTGCAGAAACTGAAGCAGATCAATTATACCTGTACATCTGATTACCTGATTTTATATACATAACTTTTTCTTCCCCTTACATTTAACGATTCGGTCTTGATTCATGAAGGTGAAACTTCTTGCTATAGGTTGACATATTTAAAATTCTAACATTAAAGTATGATGTACAAGAGCTTTCTAGAGAAATAAAAAGAACCCCTATGCATATTAAATCCCTTGCAAGAATTTCAGGCTTAGATTTTTTTTGTCTAGGTAGGCATTGTATAAATTTAGTTATTAATTTGAGTAACACAGGGAGCAAGAACAATCATAAGTTTTCACAAAAGACATGAATATTCTTCTAATGGCCTATCTATCTAGAAAAAAACCAACACATTATGGGCAGGTATTTTATCATATATATTGGCTTCACCTAGCAACAATTTCTTCAATAATTATCTATAATTTAGTGTTTGCATTGCAGTTGTATGGAAAAAACAGGTCACTAAAGTGGGTGTTTTAGAAAGGTTTTCATCTCTACTATCAATAGTCATATCAAATATAACTCTTGGATAATTTAATAGGAAAGGTTGTTTATGTACATTCTGTCTTATGTAGGTTTTTCTGCTTTTCAGTGTATTGTTCCTTAATAGCTCACTCCTGCTATCATCTATTGAGCTCTTTTGTGTCATAGAGGAATCCCGTGGGATTGGAGCCAGTTCAGGAGAACAATGACAAGTGGTGCACTGACTATGAAAGGCTCCTAAGTAAAATATGAGTTTCATGTCATCCAGATAATGACTCTTCAGTTAAACATGTCAAGTATTTTCTTGACCTTTCAGAACCTTATTTTGAACATCATATGATGATGTAACAAGACAAAAATTGGGACAACACTCTTAGCAGAAGAACTTTTGGATAAATAAGTCTTTAAGAAAACCCTGAAACAAATAGCTTTCTTCTAGAAATGCTACTATGAAGGTAACAAATGCAAGCACATGCGTTATTTCAGGTGGATTAAAGAGAATCCAGGAATCTCAATGTAACCCTCACGTGAGTGTGGTGAAAGCAATTCAGAATGAGTGTAGTCATTACTAGAGGCTGACAGAAAGTGTGCCAAAAGGGTGGAATTTCTTAAAACTTGCTTCTGGTTTCCTAGTTATAGCCCCTTCTCTTGTACTGGAGATGCTGTATCACTTGTGTATGTTTCCTGTTATTAAATACTCCTATTAATATGTGTGTACATTTGTAATCATTAGTATTAGTTGGCATTTAAGCACATAGGCTGAATAATTCACTACTGTAAATACTGTGTATACAAATGCAGATCTGAATTTATTAGCAGAGAAGTGAATAATTTAAAAGATCCAATATGGAAAAAAAAACATTTTGACAAACCTCTGAAGCTGTAGGTGTAACCAAAGTAATACTAAGGTAGGGAGAATGGTAAACTGAACTTAGTGTGGCATAGAAGTGACTCACAGCTCTTCACATATTATTTTTATACCTCCTGATATTAAAAGTGGCAAGAATGTTCTCTTGAGGAAATTCTCTTCTTACATAAAACAAACTTCATTGTCAGCCACAAAAGAGAAATTGTTAGGGACAGGTTTCCATTTTCTGACACTCCTGCTGTCACCCTTTGGTCATTGCTATAGGAGGGCCAAGATAATTAGAGATGGAGAACCTCTCCTGTGAGGAAAGGCTGAGAGAACTGGAATTGTTCAGCTTGGCAAAGAGAAGGCTTCAAGGGGCCCTAATTGTGGCCCTCAAGTACCTGAAGGGAGACTACAAGAAAGATGGAGAGGGACTTTTTACAAGAGTGTGTAGCGACAGGACAAGAGGGAATGGCTTCAAACTGAAACAGAGTAGGTTTAGATGAGATATTAGGAAGAAATTCTTTACTGTGAGGGTGCTGAGGCACTGACACAGGTTGCCCAGAGAAGTTGTGGATGTCTCATCCCTGGAAGTGTTCAAGGCAAGGTTGAATGGGACTCCGAGCAACCTGGTCTAGTGAGAGGTACCCCTGTCCCCAGCAGGGGGTTTGGAACTAGATGATCTTTAGGGTCCCTTCCAACCCAAGCCACTCTAAGATTCTGTGATTCTGTGAACGAGCATTGTTGAGTTGAGAGTGACAATTTGTTGTGATAATTGTTGGAATGGAATGAGGAAATCAGTATCTGGGAACCAGCCTGGGATATAAGGAGACTTGGAGCTGATTGCCTCCTCCTTTTCCTAGGCTGCTTGTATGAATTGTGGCGGACCTGGCAATCTAAATGCCATTTTTCAAAGCTGTTTAAACACCTCGAGCTAGTTGTAATTAGTCGTGGTAAAATATCTTTTAGAAGAATGTGTTGTTAATTTCCATCTTTCCCATGGGTGTTGTGATGTTAGGGATAATGGTGCTCCATAAAGAAAATGAAGTTTCAGTATTTAAAGTTGTGAACCAACAGGTGGGACTGTTCTTATTTATATACAATTAAGAACTTATTTTCTTTTGGTATTAGTGGTGGAATAGTTTTTCAGGGCTCTACTCAGGTGCCTAAATATGAGTGTGTAGCACTGTTTAAGATGCTGTGAGGAATCCAGCCTGGCCTCCAGCTGCCCATGCAGAGCCTTCCTTCATTCCAGCATCACATCTCCCAACCACATGCAAGTGGGAAATTTTGAGTGTCTGTAAATGTGTGAGCCTCTGCATGAGCATCTGGCATGACATATAGGAGAAAAAAAAATGTGTTTGAAGCAAGAGGATGAGTCTGATATTTTCTGTATTATATTGTGTTAAAATTTTAATTAGTCCTCAGGTAACAAACACAGCTGGTAGGAAAGTTACCATTGTATTTATGTAAGGAGCTGGCATATATGTGTGCATGTGTGTGTCTGTGTAACTTCTATCTGTAATTTTATATTTGTGTGTGTGTGTGTGTGTGTGTGTATAAACTTTTCAGAGTTTAGGATTATGTAATGATTTTTTTGTAAGAGAGTAATTTATCAAAATATTTTTCTTTCTGAGATATTCCTCTTCTTAGTGCAGAAAATATAACTTGTAGATTGATTCATTATTTTGTTGTATAGCAGACACATTATAATGGCCATTGGTTATACTACCCTGAGTGAGATTCTACCCCCAAAGCTGCCCTTTCACCTCCCACTTCAGCTGGACAGCAGAGAGAAAATGTAACAAAGGGCTCATGGGTCAACATAAAGACATGGAGATCACTCACTGATGGTCACTGCGAAACAGACTCAGGGGGTGCAGTCAGTTCATCACACGTGTCTCTGCCATTCCAGTCTCTTCAAGGGGAGGACTCGTCACACTCCTGGCCTGCTCAGGTGCAGGGTCTTTCCCACAGGAAACGGTTCTCCATTTCTGCAACAGAGTTCTTCCCTCGGGCTGCAGTTCTTTGCAAACTGCTCCAGTGTGGGTCTCCCACGAGGTTGGTCACAAGTCCTACCAGGAAACCTGGTCCAGTGTGAGCTTCCCTCTGCACAGGGGCATGGGTCCTGCCCTGGACTTCCCATGGGTCATTATCTCCTTCACGCACAACTGCCTGCTCCAGTGTGGGGTCATCCAGGGGCTGCAGTTGCATCTCTGCTCCACTCTGGACCTCTCTGTGCTGCAGGGGCACAGCTGCCTCCCCGTGGTCTGCACCACGGGCTGCAGGGGAATCTCTGCTCTGGTGGCTGGAGCACCTCCTGCCCCTCCTTCTGCACTGACTGGTGTCTGCACGGCTGTTGCTTCAACATGCTCTCACTCCTCTCTTCAGCTGCTGTTGCAGTTTGTTTCCCCCCCCGCCTTCTTTGACGTTATCACAGAGGCACTACCCCTGCTGCCGATGGGCTTGGCCAGTAGCAGGTCCATCTTGGAGCCAGTTTGGCATTGATTCTCTTGAACATGAGGGGAAATTCTGGCAGCTTCTCAGAAAGCCACCACTGTAGCCCCCCACTACCAAACCTTACCATACAAACCCAATACAGCAGCCTCTGTAGAGCCTGTGACTAAGCCATTTTGTGGTTCTTGTGCTTGTACAATACTCTTAAATCAGACCATATCTCCCAATTAATTTATTTAATGATGTGTGTTTCTCTAGCATAATTTTCACTAAAAGTCTACAGTCCTGTCATTCACTCTAATACTCACTTTTAAGCTTTTCAGCCATAGATACACTCACATTGCCAAGACACCATCCAGGTACACTATTCTAAACTTGTGCATACTTTTGATTTCCTTAGTGAACTTTTGTTACGTATGAAACACAGGAAGGAAGACAGTATTTTCACCTAAGAGCTATAGTATTTAAAAAAAAAATATTCAGAAAAGTATTTCTTTATTACTTTCCTCTGTGGATTTAAAGTTCAAATTCAACACCTTGAATTTAAAAAAGAAATATACAACCCACTGCCATTCTTAAAAGTAATGTTGTAGGAAGGATTAAAGATACAAAGGTCTTTGAAAATATGAAGTGCTACGTAAGTCTGGAGGAGCGCAGGAAGACGTTAAAGAATAGAGAATAATCCATTGCCCTCTACTACTAATATCATTTAATCCAGTTTATTAATATTTGGATTTAGATCTTCATAAATGGATTAGAAATATGTTAGTAAATATATGCATAAGTCTAGATCCAAGTATCTTACTGAATAAAGAAATAATACCAGGTACATGAACTTCTGCAGTCTCTAGTCTCTTCTTGCAAATTCCATTGCATAAAGCAATATTTGGTGTTATATGTATTAGCTGTGAATTTGAGACACAGTAGTTGCCAAATCTTGGGTATCCCTGTTTAAGAATTGGTATAAAAATAGATAATCAAATCACATATAATTGAACACAAATATGAAAAATAACTTTCTCAGAAAACATAATTATTAAAAAATATTAAAAAAAGAAAACCACTTAAAATTAGCACCATACTGCTCAATTGCAATACAAAAATAATCCTCACTGGGTATCCTTTATGTCGGAAAGAGGCAATCAAAAGAAAAAATTGTGGTATTAAATTACTGTGAAGCCTGCAACACCCTAAATATGATGCATATTCATATACCTTATGATTTCAGATTAAGGTCCTGAAACAGATCCATAGAATTAAAAAAATCAGGAATACTTTATCTGGCTGGTGGGGTTGTTGTGAGGTTTTGATTTTATTTTTTCTTTTTTTTTT
>VYZT01041559.1:19783-35898 GCA_013400735.1 Pomatostomus ruficeps
TTTTTTTTTGCTAGGAAAGCCTGATGTGTAAATTTAAAATTTTGAAAGTTTGACTGCAAATATTTTCTGATCCGAAATGGAATATTAGCTCAAAAGAAATAAACATGGTACAGATTAGTAAATACCTTAATAGCGCCATGAGCACTATTATTCAGGATGTAGGATATTTTTAACTTACTAATTTGAACAGGTGCATCAATCTGAGTCTCCTATGTTTGATGTAAATGGTTGAGGCAGTAGGCAGTAGTCCTACAGAAAGATAAGTTCAAATCAAAACCTTGTTTTCTCTTACTAGCAATTTATACCAAAGTCTAAAGCGTTGATATTTATGTAACAGAATACTGATTCTGATTTCTTTTAAATTTGCATGTTCCTAATAAAGCTTGTGAGATCTAAGGTTCTGCTGAACTGTGTATCTGTCCATCTGTGTGTATAGATATATTTGGTTTCAAATGTTACTCTCCTAGAATATGGCATTCAAATCTTAAAAACAATTCCTTGTTGATGTTTGCCAGTTTAAAAGATCTGTGCTTCTATATTCATCACGCACACAATCCCTGTATTTTACTCTGAATCCAATCATCTTCTTTTTTTTCAAAATGACAAACTGTGTATCTCCAGAATTCATGAAGGGATAAAATGTAGACTACCTAGGAAGCTTTCTGTATAAAACAGAACATAAGAGTGTAACAGCAAACATATGGCTGTTTGAAACTACAGCAAAGTATTAAAACAGAAAGATTTGGGAAACAAAATATCTCGGACACTTCTGTGTTAACTAAATACTTTTACCATTAAAGCAAATAATTAGAAAACTAGTAAGGAAAGAATTAGCTAATTTTTTTATTTGTAAATCCTATCTGTTTAGAAACCCCTATTCAGAGATTTTTTCACTTCCCAGGGTCAAAGAAGTAGCCAGAGGATTCTGGCTGGATAGGATGCACATTATCCAGAGTAACTGCTCTATATTCTTTCCCTAAGAAAGGAAACTACTCTGCAACAAATGGATAAAATTGGAGTTGTAATAGAAAATGAACACAAAGGCATTTAAAAATAGAAGGCATAAGTAGAATTTGTTGTTCTTCATTCCAATTAAAAAAGATGAAATTAATTTTTTTACTATAAAGAAGCCATTCATAAATGATTTATTCATAGCCTCCACTTACACAGCAATAATGCTGCCATTATTAAAAGGAATATCAATGAGTTAGATAAAACTCTGCCTACATGTGCAAGCAAATGTGATTCATTTTCTCTTTTTTTTTTTTTTTTTTTAAATTGCATGTAATTTATGCAATTTGTGTTGAGGCTAGTGTATTTCAGGCATGTTTTCATGTTGCATATGCTGTTGTACTAAATTGCTTTGTCTTTCCATTGTGTTTATTTTGTTGCTTGTGATGTGCGAGAAAATTATCAAAAATATTTAGGGAAAGGACAACTTTTCAATAACTTGAAAAATAGTGTTTGATGTCTTGTCTGAAATGTGATGATTTGAATATTTTTGATGCTTCAAGCTTCTAAGTAGAAGGACCTTTGTTTTTTCTTTTTCTTCTTTTTTTTAACCCCAAAATCTCCTTTTTTTAGTGTCTATTGTATGTGATGCTTAATATTCCAAAAGACTACAGAGCCAACATATTTACAGTTACTCAAGTCACGCTTGGGCATTTTCTGAACTTGGTGACTGAGGAAGCTCTATAACTGCTATGCTGTACTGTAGGATTTAAGCACTAAACATATTTTACCTTGCGAACAAATGCTCACTGCAATTCCTGATTTCAGGAGCAAATTCTGACCCTGGCTTCTATCAGCCCCAAAGGAAAATCTGAGCTGCCCAGACCCCTGATTAATGGGGAAAGGAGATTCGAGACTGGGAGCTTAAGAGGAGAATAAACAAGGGCCGAGTAAATGAAGTAAAGCAACTGCTTTCCTTCTGGATCAGTTTGGATGGTTAAGAGCTGCAGTGAACCCTTCATCCATGCTTTGCTTTACTTCTGAAGGATGTGTATAGTCAAAATCAATATCTAGCTTCACTTCTAGGTGTGAACCTGCAGTGGTGTAGCATGTAATGCTTCCCTTAGCCCAGCACAGTCCTCTGGGGATCTATCTGCTACTTCTTTTGCTGGAAATTATTGGGGTTTTTTATGTCAGTTCTTTACAGTACGATCTAAAGAAGTACAGGTATTCCATAAAAATATATATTTACAGAGCAGTCTCTGTAAAACACAGTTAACTTTCTTGGAAGGCAAACTGAAAAAGTCACAGTTGGCTTGTAACAGCGTTTAATGGGAGCTTGAGGAAATAATGAAAAATTTAATGTGAGCATGAATCACTCTGGAGAATACCAATCTACAATCAGTAATTTTCCTGTCAGAACTTAGAGATTTCACCAACAGGTACTGTGCAGACACTAAAATTAGAAAAAAATATCATGCCCTTTGAAACGACATGGCAGACCTATAGATTACTCATGGCTGTATTATAAAATATTTACATGCAGTTTTCTTCAGGGTAATAGAACTGCTGACTCCATGTGGGGGTAGTGATTTATTCTTACTCAGACATCCCTAATGTTGACTAAATATTATTTTAGTATATGAATTCCTTTTTAAATCCACAAACTAAAATAATTTAGAATGATTGAAATTCAAAGTTCAGGTAAATTATCGCTGCTGTACATGTAGATAAGCTGCAGAGCCAGTGAATAATGCAAGGAATGAAATTAGGAGTTCTTGAAAGTCTTCATCGGGAATAGTTTGAATCTCTTTTCCATGGTGATTCATTATGCATGATACTGAATACTAGTACTTTTATTTTAGATTTGCAACCTTAAAAAAAAAATAAAGTGAAGTATTCTTTCAACATCTGTAATTTTTGCACTTAGTTTTTGTTGCCTTTTGATGATTTACCTGTATTTAATTTTGAATATAATATAGCTATTAATAATACACTTTAAAAATATGATGACATTCATTCTCTCTGGGTATTTTATATGACATATTAATATTGCAAACTCTGTGTGACTTGTCTTAACCCACTTTATGCCTAAAAGCAAACTGGCTTTTTAAAGAAAAGATCCATCTGTCCAAATCACTGCACTGTTCCCCATGGGGTCTCTGTGTTGGTTTAGGTCAGCAGAAATTAATACAAATGAACCACTGGACAGTCATCGGTTGATTACCCAGTGATTAAAATCATGTGTGTGACAGCTGATATTTACATGTATTTCTGATTTTAGAAATTTTTTAACAATATTAGAAACAAACATTACAAGAAAGTTTCCTGTATTACAAAAATCTTGTAACAAAATACGTTTTCTTTATTTCAACCAATTTATTAATAATGAAACTAAATGAAGATTCACTTACATTAGTAGGAGACCTGTTTGAAATTCTGGGTGAAAGACTGAGTCTCTAAATTTTGTAAGTGGTGTTCTGTGAAAATGTATGCTATTTGAGACAGACAACATGTTCTTACTCTTAGGACCATGGAAGTTGTTGCAGTGTGCTGTTGGCCAGATTTCTGTTTTTCTCACGGCCAGGCACTGCTGTCCCCTGCCCCCCCAGTATCTGGATTCCCCCCCTGGAGGGCTCTGTATTTCGCAATCCTATACAAAGCCCACCAAATTCAAACCCTGCACTCCTACCTCATAGTACCCTCCCCAGCCCCCTTGTCTTGATGTCTATGTAACTGTAACACGCAGTGCCAGCACTTCCCTGGCACGACCCCGGTGACTGAAGAAACCATCTGGGAAAGCCCCTTCACTTGTCTCTCCTTCCTCAGCGCGCCTGGACCATTGGTGGACTAGGTGAACTTCGCCAGCCCTCCCGCACCCTCGAAGCAGCCGGCCAGTCCCTGGAACTGTGAGCGGTCGCCCAATGCCCCCACCGGAGGCATTGCGGCAGGAAATTAGAATTTTTTTTTTTACAATAAAGTTTTTGAACTTCCCTCCTTAATCTTGATAAGTCTTAATGATCTGGATAGTTCCAGCACATATTATGGACTTTGGTTCTCACATGTTTCACTGGTTTCATTTACAAGGAACTCTTAGGACAGTGAAAAGCTACATGTGTGCAGGATTGTAGCATCAGTGATTCCTATTTTCTTTTTTCCTATTACCCATTCTTGAATTAGGGGAAAGCAGGAGTTAAAGGGAGCAGTAAAAAAAAAAAATCAGTTGTGTTCTGAAGTGAGTAGTAAGCGAGGCCTTGGGCTTGGCTAGTTTGTAAGTTTCTAATTTACATAAAACATTTAAATTATAGGCATGCTATTCAAATAGAGAAAATTTTCAAAACTGTTGCAGATAAGGGCAAGACAGGAATTACTACGCCCTGAGTGTTTCCAAGTGGTTTTCCTATTGCAATAGAAACTAAGTGATGATTTATTTGTTTCACATTGATTCCAGGAGGACAGGAAATGCTATGTAGTTTCAGACAAAGCAGTGAAATTAATAGCCAATGATTATCAGAAAAATTCTAATAATTTTTTAGCTGTGTGACATGAGAATACAATCTTTGCTGACTTTTGTGGTGTCTGGGAAAGAGAATTTCCTTTTGTTTTGTCTTTGTGAAAGGTCTTGCTAGATTAAAACTTTAAAAACAACAACAACAGAAAAGAAACAGGAAAAGGAATTATGCTGAAGATATTCACTCTGAGAATATATTGGTTTTATTCCTTTTCAGTGGAGTAATATCTGTGTGCATAAAACTCCAGGATTCCTTCAAGAGTGGTGGAGGGAGTCATTTAAAACTAATAGGTTTGTCCTTGAACATCTTTTTCCATTCCTTTCAGTCACAGATCTCTAGAATATTCTCTAAACCTTCATTATTAGGCTGTCTTTTCCAGAAAATTGGTTTAAGGGGACACGTGTTTAACCTCTACCGGACTACCTTTACTTGAAGGAAATACGTAAACTGCTGAATATTTCCCTGCTTGGATCGCCAAGTTCCAGCTGGAAATCTGAAGAGTGTGCACACATTTTCTCACTGTTCAGCTACATTGGTACTCTACCTAATGAATGTGGCTGGCAAGCTCTACCAAGAAATGGTGAAGAGCCCTTCAGTACAAGAATGCAAAATCTACTTTCTGACACTGTATATTCTGAATTAACTTGAGCATATGTTTCAAATCTATGTCAGTGACAAGTAGTGAAATATCCTGCTGGCAATTCTGTGCTTTGAAAAGATGATGATGATGATGATGATTATCATCATTATGATCATTATTATCATTGTTATCATTATCATTACTATCTAGGGCACTTCAGTAAGCATGGACCCAAGAGGTTAAGATCCTAAAAATAGAAAGAAAAATAACTTTCACTTCAATTAAACTCTTCTACTGATTACCTGAAGTCATTATGAAGTTGTTTGATATACCATTGAATAGATGAGTAAAACTTTTCTTTTGCCTATAATGTAGGTTACATAAGCTATAATTTGGATGTTAAATTTTTGTAACTTTTCCAGCAGAACTCTTTTCTTATGGCAAAAAAGGTAGCAAAACCAATTTCCCTTGAGAGTAGAGGATAAATTAATGGGCATTTTTGTTTCCTCAAAGCAGCTGCAGTTTTACTTTCAGTTTCACAATTATCTTCACATCATTCTTGGTTACTCATTTTACCTTTGCTGTGAGCATGTTAGGAATAAAGAAAGCAAGGCCATGTTCAGGATGTTGAAAGAGGGAAGAAAATATAGGCCATTCCGCATTAAAAAATTGAGAACATTGTCAAACTTATGATCTGTATTAAACCTTGTAAATAAGAAAAAACCCAGAAATGTCTTCACCAAAGTCTTAAACAAGTGAGCTTTCAGATGCTTATCTTTTCATTTTAAGAAGAGTGCATAAAATGATCAAAATAAAAATTGTTATTGTTGCTGGCATATGGGTTTTTTTCAATAAAATTATTAACTTTTTTTTCCTTCTTTCCCCTGCACCAGAAGGGTACAATCCTTCCCAGAGATAACTATTAAGAGTTTTAACTCAGAGAAGTGCCTCAAAAACCCATTTAACTTGCAGTTTACTAAGACCTAAGCAATTTAAATAGATATTTTAGAATTTACATATCATTAAGTGAAAACAGGTTTGTACATATTTGGGTCAAATGAGATTCTTTATATATTTTTTTTTTTTAAATCTCTGTTGATAATAGGGCACTCAATAACTCGGCAATGGATTGGTTGTCATGTTAAAGATGGGATTGCCAGAGCCAGTAAATGAGTCAGTATTTTCAGTCCTGAAAAAGTTGATGGAATTGAAATCACATATTGTTCTCAAAGCAAATAAATCTGGATAAGTTTGATGTTGTTGATGAACTCTTCCAAAAGCAGAGGTTTTCTGCTAAAATCAAAAGTTTAAACAGTATACAGATAATGTGTTTGCCAACTTTGATGGATAAAAGGTGTGAAAATTAATGTTGTTTATTCTGCAAGTGTGGAAGTTTGTTAAATCTAGTGAGAGTGTCTAATTATATTTAAAAATACAAGAAACTCAGCAATCCTAGCACTAACCTCTAATGAAATACCAAACTAAAGACTAGAAAAATGTGCTCAACATAATAGTGTTATTTTAGTACATCTGATAAAGCCAAAACATTGCAAGTGTTGATTGGTCTTTCATGTCCTGTTAAATGGAAATTAGACCAAATTAAACTCACTTTTAATGATTTCCTTTAAATTCTTTATGAAGCAAGGATCATTTGAACATCTTACTATCTTTGCTGCTCTGTTCTGTGTTGTCTGTCCACTGCTGTTGTAGCCGTTGGTCCTAACAATTTAATGTCAATTTTGTCTATAAATAGAAAATAATTTTCTAAATATTTTTGTTTATTTTTTCCTTTCTCTTGATAAAAACTGAGACTTTATAATAATGTTAGGGAGGGCTTGGGAATGTGTGATTTTTCTTTAACCACGAGAATAAGCAGAACCCGACCAGCAAAAAATGGGGTCTTTCAGTTCGATAATAAATGTTGTATTATGTTATTTGGACTATTGAAGCAACTGGAATATCTAGGAGGAAAAAAAATAGTGTGAAATAGCTAAATAGTCTGTTGGATAATTTTCCAGTTTTGCATCACAGCAAAATTCTCAAATTTCTAACATATTGAAGCAAAAGGCATTCTGGCAAATTTCCATTCCTTCATGTCCTTTTGAGTAAACTGTTTTGACATTACTTCAATTCCTCTTCTGTCCCATGTATCAAATGGTCAAGCTCTGCTGGAAACCTTACTGAAATAACCATCTGCTTCTATACACACTGTGCACTTTTAAAACTTACTAGTATCTCTCACTTGTTTCATACTGTTTCTTCAACTCTATCAAGACTCTTATCCTCCCTTTCTACTTCTTGCCATTATTTTCCTTCTCATGGCCTTGAGTTTTGCCTCTCATTTATCTTGCCTCTCTTTTCTTTGTTGGACTGCTCAGTACGAATCCAGTAGAAAATACTCCCCTTCCTTTCTTATAATACTACAAAATATCTGAATGTTCTTGGTTCTTCACCAAAGCAAGTAATTGTAAGTACCTCTATCATGTGTAACTCCATGTAGCTGTGACCCTTGATGGAAACATTAACAGAGTAAATGAATTACTTATGTAGCCAATATTAAAAGCTCATGTGCTGTAATTTCGCTGTGTATTCTCAGCAGAAATTAGATGAACATGTCACATCATCACGAAATGGCTGAGAATCAAGGAATAAAATACAGTCCTGATACCAATATTGTATTTCCTATGAGGAAGCAACATATTGTTACCTGTGAAAGGCACACTTGGTAGCTCAGCTTTCAGGTATAGGTTTGTGTTGAGTAACTAGGGAGGAGCTGGGAAGTGTGGGACAAACTCTGTGTGACAGACACTGTCCTAAGATCCTAATCAAAGCAGTTACAAAGTCGCTTATGGCCACTAGACCGAATCTGCTGTGCTCTGTTTTTCTAGGTAATTGTCTTGTAGTCAGAGTTGAGTTCTTCAGACTTGATGCACTGAGGATAAATTACTTCAATAAAAATTCTGTTAAACTACAGAAAGTTATCTCTAAGATTCTGACACATTTGAGTGGATGAGTGAATACATGTAATCTAGTAATCCCAGCTCTACTGAACAACAGTAGAACTTTAGGAACCTTGTTTTTGGTCCAGATGACTTAAATGCGAAGAATTACATTTAACAGAACAGTAGAATGTTCACAGCTGTAAATAGCTGCTATCTTACATCAATTTATGTTACTGTATAAGCCCTTTCCTTAGAGCTAGTGGAAAGCATTTCTTTTGCTGGTTTACCTTTATCCCTAAGCATAGGTATTTTCTATCTTAAGTAGAATCATACCTTGATTAAAATGTTTTCAGTATCTGATTAATACGGATAGATCACTCCCTTATGATCTCTTCCATATGTTATTTCTGTCGTTATACCACACAAATTCAGAGTAGTTTTCCCCGACAAAGCAAGATTACATTTAGTGCCTCCCTACCTCCCTTTTCTTCCTTTCCTGAGAAAGGAGACAGCAGCACATGGCCCTGTGGTCAGCTCATAAATAACATACCGAGGTTTAGAAGACTCAAGGTCTCCCCTTTGACCTGAAGTTCTGGCACCTAAATATAAATAAGTCGATCTAAGAAGGTAGACATGCCAGAGTGGTAACATTTGGTGACTGTTGACATTTTCCTTCTGAAGAATGTCATACTTAGCCTTACTATAGATTATAGTAGCAATATTTATATATATGAGAAAATAAAAAAACAACTCAACAGTAAAATATCAACAAGTAAATGCAAGATTTATTTGCTGAAACAAGTACCTGAATACTGGTGGTGCATTTTGCTGGGGCAGTATCCTTTAAAGTTGATTGAATACTTAACCTTTCTAGGATGCTACCTGTTGGAAATGAGCAAAGCAATGCATTTTTAAGGGTAACTTATAATTAATAGCTATTGTTATGTAGGATCTATGGTGCAAAGTACAGCAAACTAGTCAAATCATATTTTTCTTCCCTGTGATGCCATTTTAGCAGCTCTTTTTTACAAAAGTTAAGAGACTGGCAAAAGCAAGGATGTCATTTATGTGAAAGTTGGAGAAAAAAAATTTCTTAATTGTATTTAGCCAACAAAAGAACTGGGGAGGAAAGCCTGAGAAGACCACTGAGAAGAACTAAGATTATTTAATTAGATGTTAAGAAGTATAATCCAAACATCCCTATCATTCATGGTAATTAGTTGATGATTGCTGTTCAGTTTTTGACTACTTTCAGATTGTGATCTTATTTTTGTTTTTCAGAAGATTATTTAATATTTACAAATTTATTTTTATTACAACTGTGTTGGTTTTTTTATTTTTGTTTTCCTTGCTTGCATGTATATGCATACAGGCTTTATAGATCAGTCATGACAGAGTGATCACAAAAAATTCTTCATTCAGAGTTGCCAGACTATCTGACACTCTCTAGAGTGAATGTCATCACAGCACAGGTTCCCATGAAATCAGGAATTTAGGGATTTCCTTTGTATTGATTATTAAGGAGGCTGCCATAAATACCATCCTCCAATGAAATAACTGCTGAAGAAGTGATTGGAAAAAAAAAAATTTAAAATCCTAAATGAATTATATATAAGAGCATATTACATATATATAATGAGATATCTAATATCAGATTTATAGTACTTTTATGTTTTAACACATAATAGAATGTAATAATAGAATATTTTACAAGAAATATAATTTAATCATCTAGCAGACATATTTTCACTGAAATATAACAGTTCAATACATTTCCTGTGCAAGGCTAATCATTAAGGATTTCCAGTTATCTAATCTAGATTTTCTCAAATTTTATACATTGTGTGATGATTAAAGAACTTCCTGATATTTACATGCCTTGAATTATTTAAGAAAAATATTAAAATCTATCCACTATAAATATTTCTTTTAATATTCTCTGGGGCCAATTAAAAGGTGCTCCCAGACTTTACTGAGCTACCTATGAAACTGGATTCCATGGCAGAATTCCATTTTTTAAAGTAACAATGGAGATTTTGATTTTGGAAAGAATTCAGTCAAGATACTTTTATATCACTTTATATCTATACCCATGTCACTACATTCTTTCTGGTTTCAAGTGCTGTTCCTACAATTTGTCTCCTAAATTAGAAGTGAGTTACCTCTCTACTGCATGGTTTACTTGGCAGAGTTAAGGTGCACTCCAGGAGGTTGTACATTTATCGCCTGCTGCTTCTCCGCATTGGCCTCTATCTCTTGATGGCATTTGGGTAGCACAGTAATGCTCCTGTGAACCTGTGTGTTTAAAAGTGCAGCACAGACCCTGTAAAGTATTTTCAACCGTGCACTCATTTTTCTGAGTGAAAGTTGACAAAATTTGAAAGGCTAAATTCAAGCTTGTTGAACATCAGCGTAGTATATTTCAGTGGATGCTTGCTCAGACCCTTCCAAATCAAATGTGGTAAATGTAAGTGTAGCACGGATGGGCCAAGAAGCCAAAAGGAGACCACAGAGAGCGAGCAAAAGGAGGGGGCAAAAAAAAGAGAGAGAAGGCAGAACCCTCTGACCTTTATTTATATGTTTTTACAAATCACCGTGGATTGGAGGTAGAAATCACCACCTCTTCCATCACACTGGTCAAAGCATCTGTCTATCACATTTCTCCGCCTAGGAGAATGGAATGACAAACAACAAGGACAGTTAACAAAACATAGATAGCAAGAAACCATGGCCATGTTTACAACAGAATGTGTGAGAAAGTATCACAGCAAAGAGAAACACTGACAAGCTGCAAAACTCAGGACAACATATAAGCAGCAATTTTACTGGTGAAAAGATCTCAATGAAAAGAAGTTTTCTAAATTTATTCTTCTTTATAGATATCTGTGAAAGAAATAGCAGTTTTTATTGATTTCAGTCATTGAAAATAACACCATCTAATCCATGCAAGAAAGAGTGACTAGTCATCAATAAGGAAAAAAAGAAAAAAATATCAGGCACTGACTGGTGTGCCAACAGTTAAAATAGGCAGCCTTTGTGTCACTTCTTTTCCTTTGTAAGTTGTTTTCTGCATCCTACTTCGATGTCGATATGCACTGAAATTGAAACTAATATTGACATAGACTTGTACAAACTTAGTATATCTAACATGGCTACTTAATGGTAATTCAAGGTTCAGGATTACCTGCTAAATGAAGTCCTGTGGAGTGTATTCATTAAACAAGTAGAGATTTATTTTCCTACAGATTTGCTTGGGTGTTTTTTATTTGGTTTGATTGCGGGTTTTGAGGGTTTTTTTAAACCCAAATACTTAAATTGTTATTTTTTTCTTAATTTTCTTAGTTTTCACCATCTGGATATTGGCAGCTGGCAGTCACTGTTCCAAAAAACATTTAGCTGTGGATCCAAAATATAATAGAGGCCTCTTGGAAGATTTCTAGAGTTTAAAGAGCCTCCAAGATTTTGTAATACTTCTGAGGGCTGTATTTAGTGATGCCTGTCAAAATGTTTATCTAGTGTCTTTACAAGCATTGATGAAAATACAGTGTTTAACAAAAGAATTGGATATTGCATGGAATTTCACCATCAGGTGGTATCTGTTTCCATACTTAAAGGTATCCCTGGTGTAGGCAGCTCCTTACTTTGTTATGTTGAGAAGTAAATACGACACTTTTCTATCCTTTTATTAAGATACAATACAACTTTGCAGCCTGAAATCAGGAAGTGTGGTTCCTGGTGCCAGAATGATTTTTAAGAGGAAACGTGTCCTGTACTTTAGAACATTTTGCCTTCTCAGGAAGATTGTGTAGATGGGTAATGAGGTGTGTGAAAAAGGTTCGAGGAAGAAAAATAACAATACTTCCATTTACCAAAGGGAGCTCTGTTGGCAGCAATATCTTCTTGTGTTAGTCTCTTCAGCTGGAATTCCAAAGTGCAATTTATTTCATTTTATCTCCGACAGACCATTTATTTAATATAAAGAACAGCTTTAAGTGTGGCTTGTGCAGCTGTTTATCACAAGTAAATGCTGAGAGGACACATGTAAATGATATCTGTTGTGCTTATTTTTTATATACTGGACATGAAGCAAATGTACAACATGCTGAGATCAAATGTCTGTGTGGCTGAAGAGAGAAAATAAAGCAAACTATTTAGTTTTCAGTAATGCACACCGCTTAGGTTGCTTATTTGTGGGATCCAAGCATTCAAGGGAATTTTTATTCATTTTATATTAAGAAAAGTGCAAGGGCATTATACATCTGTTGAAAAGATAATGAGATGATAGTGCTTGAAGTGTTATCTTAGTCCTCAGCATTTTTTTGGTCTTATATTTCCTTCTTCATTCATCCATGACTCAATTCTCAAACAATCCTACTGTGGCAGTAATGCAAACGTATTTTTTCTCACTGTCTTGGCACAAAGAATATGTGTGAGTTAGCCATGAATATTTACTTCCTAATAGGTTTGCCTGTATCAGTAAAAAGCATGGTATAATGCTCAAAAGATTTTTTTTTCTCTTCCAGGTTGTCTAAAAAATATTTTAAAGTATTGTTGATTAACCTAAATATTATAATCATATATTCCATATTTCACAGGAAAGTCAAACTTCATATGTTTCTGGCTTACTGATGACTCAGAACTGACAGCTGTTTACTGGCATGTAGAGATGAGAGCCCACTTCCCAGCAAACAGGGATACTAAAAATAGCCTTTAAAAGGTGCCAGGAATCTTCTACCGAGTGCACTGATGCACCCATTCCCCGCAGATATGGCTGATATGAATGAGCCCTAAGGCATATCAGTAAGGCAGAGAAGAAATTTTTTTTCTTTTTTTCTTTTTCAGGAATAGTTTAGTGAGATGAGAGTTTGCTCTGAAAGGTTCTTTTGCAGAAAACCCAGAACAGCCTGAAATGAAAATAAAAATGTAAAGAAAATATTCCAAGTACAGAGGCATCACGTCTAAAGTGTGTATTTGAAATTGTGTATATTTATTTGAAACCATATCTGACTCAGGATGTCTCATGGCTGACTTGTTCTGTCCATGTAATAGATGTTTCTGAGGGGTGATGTTCAGGGTCATGGCCATCCCAGGAAGTGTTCAAAAGCCTTGGGTTGTGGACTTGGAGACAGGGTTTAGTGGTGAATGTAAATGGTGTGAATGTGAATGGGTTAATGGTTGTACTCGATGATCTTGGCGGTCTTTTCCAACAGTAGTGATTCTGTGATTCTGTTTCTATATTGATCTCTCATGATTTTGGTTCAATCTAGTTCTTCCAGCATCCTGTTTGATGTTTGGGGAGAGAGAATTCTATCCAGAGGTGGAGACTTTCCTGCTCTCAGGATGAAGTGCGTCTTTCCTTAGAGCCTCTTTCCTTATGCTGCTTGCAGGTCACATTAGGTACAGATGAATATGTGGAAAATACAGACTTGGCTAGGAAAAAAGGAGTCCCAACAAAAGTGGAAAGAATCAAATCCTCTTAACATAGCAGTAGGAGATCACTCCTTGTAAGGCTTGCATGTGAACTCTTATGCCAGTATAATAAACTGCAAGGAATCTTCAGCCTGAGGTTTTTCAGGTTGGATGCCAGGATGAAGAATACAACCACTGGTGACGATTCCTGCAAACTGTTTCCCTGCTTATGTTGTTCATTTCATGCTCTTCCCGTCCAGATCACAGGGTTTGCTAATACATTATGTATCAACTACAACACTGATATCTAAGAAGGCTTTAGGCTTGCAAAGGTTCAAGATCTTGCCCATGTTTGGCTTCAGCTGAGGCACATTGCAGCACATTTATGCTTCATGGACATGAACATTTTTATTATGTGAAACACTTGTATGAAAAACTTGATGCAGAATATTATTTTGTGAGAAATTAGAAGCCCCTTTGAAGAAATCTGTTCTGTAGACCAATCTATTACTTTTATTCCACGGAAAGCCAGTGTGGTAGATTTCCCAGTACAAGAGGTGCTGATTTGCTCCTCCTCCCTGTTGGATGGCAGAATGTCTGGCTATCTCTTGACTGCTGTGGACAATCAGATGTAATGAAATAAAAGTGTCTCTGCCTCATAAGAACCTTTGATTTCTTTCCATGGCCTTCTCCATACAATTTTGACATGGTAGAACTCCTACAGAAATAATTACTTTTGGCTTTAGATTAGGAGAAAGTCAGCATTGCATACTTTCATATGCAGAAAGTCTTTTGTTGAGTAGTGTTTCAGGTTATTTTCATTTGGATATAGAATAGGACTTCATTTAATAAAATTACAGAGATGTTTAGTCAAAAAGGCTGTCTAAGTACTGTCACCTAAGGAAGAAGCAAATAATAAGAGAGAGCCTTTACCAACTGCTGTGTTCATAGAGGGTATTGCTTTCCTTAGCTTTTCCCTCTCAACCAATTTTCCACTTTCTTTCCCTGAGTTCCCAGCTTTCAAACTGATTATCCTCTGACTTTGCACTGTCTAATTTTGTCACATTTTTCTTATTGTCCTCAGCTTGACATCAAAACTCTCTGCAACTCCTTCATTACAAAAGTAGTGATCTTCTTGTGTAAAGTGTAAAGGCATAAATTGATGTTATTTTTAATGGCAAAAAATAAGATTTACTTTTATTTAGCTAACAAAATAAAAATTGAAGATAATGCAGAGAAAATTTCTGTTTTCAGAAGAGTAGATTCTTCCACTTAATTTCTCACAGTCATTTCCTGGACGGGCTTCTTTTACCAGCATGAGCACCTGTTAACTGTTACCAAATTTTCCAGTTCGTTAAGAAAATTCTTGTCTTACTCATAATAATATGTGATGCAATAATGAATCACCAATGAGGGGGAGAGCCCCATCCTTTCCCTTCAGTATGGAGGCCAATAACACTGTGAAAGGAGCTAATGGCCAGTCCTGTACCTGGGGTGGAATTCAACTGCAGAAGACAGTTTTTGTCCATCGACAGTATTCTGGATTGGTATTCTGGATCTGGCAGATTAATATGAGGTGTTTGAAAATAGGTCTTCCCAGTCTGCTGTGTCCTGGCGGGATAGGTCCTCATTCCGTGGTTTTCAGTGGATTCTTGGTTTGCAAAAATTTTGTAGTCTTCTCTGAATCTCCAGGAAAATTTTGCATTCTTGATTATTTTTGAAATTTCTGGGACTGCTGGCCTTCAGTGGACACTTCTCAGCTGTGTTGGCTCTATTGATCCCATGATAATGGATATTCTGAGCTGTGCCTTTGCATTCAGAGATTATTTCTCAGCACACACTGTTAATCTCAAGAAAGGAACTCTGCCCTTTTACCATGGAAGCATCCCCATCTGAGCCACAGGGCAGCAGTCAGGATAAAGCAGATCACCATTCTGGTGCCCAGTCTCACACCTAAAAGTAATGCAAAATCAGCACTTATACAATGCCTGTTGAACAAACAAGTAAAGATCCATGTTTCAACTCCATGAGATGGCAGTGAGATAAATTTCCACTTAAGGGTGTTTCACTAGTACAAAATGCATAGGTAATTCATCCACAATGTGGAAATTTTGCATTTTGTGTTTTAGAGTTTCATCTGTGTAACTTCATTGACTTTTTCAAAAATCAAAATCATCAATGCTTGCTGTGGGTTTGACTTTATATAATTTGATGAACTGAAGAAATCTTACTGTGGCTTTTCTATCCACCATTCCTTTCCTTCACTGCTGATCAGAGAGGCAAAATGACTTCTATACATATTTTATACTCATTATTTTATTCAAAAGTGCTGTGAAGATTTCTCAGTCACTGCAGTTCTGAAAAGGCATCCTAGGATTTCATCATAAATATTACCTAGGGAAGAAAGGGTGATTCTTGTGCTTTTCCTATCTTACTCAATATGTGCAAATGGCTTATAAAGTATATTGAGAGATTGGGGGTGAGAAAAGCATTACTTTCCATTTCATTTGGTTCTGGACAAGCACAGGAATGTAAGCCAAGTCTTTTCTACTGCCAAGAAAATTCAGTCTCACTAATAGTCTTTCTAAGTGTTTAGTGAATTCATCTTGGTGGCACTACTTATTAACTAAGGCCCAGTGCATCATGAGCTGAAATAGAATAATTGGTAATTCATTGTAAACATGACTTGTTTTATGTCCATTTTTAATTTCTTCTTGACTG
>VYZT01041562.1:2943-91046 GCA_013400735.1 Pomatostomus ruficeps
AAAAAAAGCTGGTCTCAAAATACTTGTGCTAAAGGCTATGTAGCTACTAATTCCAAAATGCATGAAGTGGAGATGCAGCATCATTTTAACTGACCTCAAAAATGCCCTCATTTAGTTCAAACTAAATATTAGAAGCCAAGCAATTCATGATTTTTTTTCCAACGTCCATGAAGCTATTGACCTGTGACATGGTTTTTATTAGAACATCGTTTACATTTCATCCTCAAAATTTCATGTAGTCATTACTCATTAAAATATGAAAGAAAAAATTATGATCAGGAGAGGGAAGAGCATGTTTCTGATCTAGGTATTGAGCAGATAAGGTGAACTGAGATGCTTTCCTCCTAATATCAGTGCTGACAGCTTCTGGGAGGAGTCCCTGAATTTCTAAGTGCATGAAACAAAGCACAATTCCTTTAAAAAATATCTTTGGCAGAGGAATGTTCAAAGCTGCAAAGTACCATTTGCTCAAGGTGGTACTACCTCTGCACTACTATCCTTGTGGGGCATTTTTGGTCTTACTTCTCACTCTAAGTTGTCACTCAGTCCCAGGAAGTAAAAACTGAGATGATAAAACTGTGTGAGATCCCCAGCTTCTTCAGCTTTCTCCCTTACACTGCTAGAGCTCTGTTTCCCTCTTCCCTCATAATTTTTCTCAGGAATTTTATGGATCATGTACTTTTTTATCAGCTTCTTACTTGATTTCACCAGCTTTACTGTTTTGTAGTGTGGTGTGGGGTTTTTTTCATCTGGAGTCACTGTGCATTTATTTTGAAGTAATGCAGAAAATTGGTGTGAATGATTTTACTTCACTCTCTTCTCAGTTAAGGCATGTGTATATTGATAATGATGGAAGAAATGGGTGTTGTCTGAGTTGTGGGGTTGGTTGGTTTGTTCATATATTTGCTTTTCTGATGCAACAGGCACCTGTGCATTGATGTTGTCACAGCTTTGCTCAAACCTTGTACAGTCAGTAGTGCAGGCAAAATTACAGAGGAGAGTTTTACATTCAGATAACCCAGTGAGCTAAACACCCATTACCTACCTGCAGGCTAACAATATTTCAGGAGTGCTGACTTGCTTAATCTAGAAAGTATTCTGGAAATTTTGTTCTGCCTTGTTTACTATACTCTCATTGACTGACAGAATGGCTATTTACTCTTGTTTAACTTGTACTCCTACCCTCATCCTGTAAACCTCATGCACCCTACCACAATCATTACATATCACATCTATTTACAATCCTTGCTAATGCCAGAATTTTTCTATGTACACAGGACTAGACCAGTGTCTCCCGTGGCCAACAGAAAGAAATTATTTTCTGCCATTACTATTTTTTTGCCAATTTTGAAGCATTTATTAAATGGGCAAAAGTAATTGGATGAATAGATAATTACTGGTAAAATATCCCCAGCTTCTCTCCCTCATCTGACAACAAGAATACAAGAGTCAGTCATTCTGACACTGATAAATGATTCATCAAGCCAAAAGAAGAGCCTACCGCAAACAAGACATCCCAAAAATGTAGCTGGAATATGCTTACTAGTACCAGGATAGGTCTATATTCAGTGCTTGATCAGGCAGAATTGCACAATTCTTACCAGAATTCCTATTTCTTTATCTTCCACAGATTGGGGTTTTTTGCATTTTTTTTACCCATAGCTTTGTGGGGGGGATATTTTGTTTGGTGAAGACCACTTTGATTTCACACAACTCATATGGTATCAAAAACCATCATTTTTCTCAACAAAATAGCTACCATTAAGAGATTCTGAAAATGGAAAGAAAACTTGATTGTATTAACCTGTAAGGTGTTTGACCCTTCATCTTTATTTTGACCCTCTTAAGAACCTGTACTGCTTTCCTGGAGTACATTTTTGCTTATTTGCAGTGGAGGATACAATTACAGAGCAATTTACTTCTTAGGCAGCAGAAAGATGTTGTGTAAGCAGAAGGCAACGACGGCGGAAGGTTTTTATGCGGTTCTGTAATTCACTAATTAAAAAAGATCATTCTAGCAAACAGAACTGCCTCTTGAGATAATGCTTAATGAACATTTCAGTGACTGGATACCTTTAAACTCCGGTCAAGATTGCTACAGCTTGTATGATTGCATTCAACAAGACTGAATGATATAGCACACAAATTAGTTTTAACTTTCATCAAAGAATTTTGAACTGTTTAGCATATTTATATCTCTTGTATTTACATTTGCTGAAAAAAAGTGAATTTATAACCACTGTAAGCCCTTGCAGGTCTCCTTAACAGTGTGTATTGATTTTTACGCAACATCACTTTTACCTCATTAATAATAGAGCCTTTTGACATAATGCCTCCATATAAACACTGTCTGACAATCTTTTGGGAATCTGCTGTTTTGGAAGATATACCCAGGACTCCTTGCAGTGTGACATGTACAAAGCTGATGACTGAATCTTAATAAAACCAGCTTTCTAGGAGAGCAATCAGGAACTTTGGGAAGACTCCTTGCAGAAAATGCCTGGCAGGGTTTGATGAGGTTAAAAAAAGCCTTCTCACCAGCACTCCTGGAGATATTTGAACTTTCTTGATGATTTTTGTAGATTCCTCTGTCTCTTGGTGGGGAATTAAGAACAATATGCTGCCTAAATTAAAAACAGAACAATATAACGCCAGTGGCCATTAATGTGCCAAAGCAGCTGTTCTTCCCATCTTCTGGGATACAGTCCGGGACTCGGCAGCTAATTGCTGATATTGCACCACTACCAGAAAGAGCAGGGGATTTCTGTTTGTTCAGATTATAGCATTCCTATTTAGGACAAAATGAACTTTAGCATCGAGGGGCTGAGGATTTTAATGCTTCATGGACTGGTAGTTGTTGCCACAGTGGGGCCTCACCACATGCTCTGTCTTAGCAACAGGCCCTGTAGGATGATGCATATAGCAAGCCTCCAGTGAAACAATTGTGGCATGATTTACACTTCATCAAGGGGGTTGCAAAAAAACCAAAACAAGCTTATTAGGCACAATATATGTAGAAATTTGTCAGATCAGAAGTGACTGAAGATAGCTGTTATGGAAATAATATGATACTAATGTAGTTGTTCTTTCTTTTACTGTCAGGATAATTGGAATACTTTAAAGAAAAAACAATCTCATGGGTATGAAAGCAATGCTCCAATTTTAACACTCTATTATGCTGCATCTTTTTGGGGGGGTTTTTGTTTTTCTAAAGCTCCTTATGTCTGTGCCTAGAAGGATTGATACAAACTTGGTATTCAGTCAGGAAAGTAGCATGTTTGAGATCATCTCCTTTCTAATTAATTTTGTATTCATTTTTATCATAAAGGTTGCCTTAGTCCTGCAGATTTTAAATAATGGCTCTTCCCATTCATGGAAAAAGTGTAATAAAGGACTATAATCCCCATATTTTGCAGATCTAACAGTGAGTCTCACCAAAGCAGACAGGTTAGGATTCTCTGTGTTTTTCACTCAACCATATGAACTTTAAGTTGCACAAATAACTTCAGTGCAGAGAGTATCATTAGATCTGATTTTCAGGTGTCTGGCTCCCAGGATGCCACTACCTGTATAGAGAATATAGGAAAAGATACGTGGAAAAGTATTCCTCATCAGCCAATGTGCTAGATGTCTGAACTGCTTGAGATTCCTGTCTTTATGGATAGTGCTTCAACATTGCATCAGGTTTGAGATTCCTCCTCCCTTCAATTTAAATGGACCATTAATTTCAATTGGATACAAGCATCTCAGTATTATTTTTGGATTTAGGCCTAAGTGGAAGAGTGGTTTTTTGTACTGCATGTTTTGCTAGATGTAAAGCAATGGCAGCACAAAAACTATTTGCCTCTGCGGTTTGTCTTTGATGGTAATATGGAACTAACATTTGGGTTTGAAGGCCCCATTTGTTCTGGCAGGGCTTTTTTGTTTTTCTTTCCTGTCATATAACATTAAACCACACTCACTTAGCTTATTCTGTTTTTCTCTTTTCCTTATCCATATATTCTCTACATGACCATTTAAATAAAAAATGCCAATTCCAGGCTTAAAAAAAACCAAATTTAGGGTAAAATTTCACATTTTCTTCAGTTTCACACAGGCTTTTAATTCATAATTGTTTTACTGTGAATAATCTCAACAGAGTTGGAGATTAAATAGAAAAAATTATTAATTAAAATGGTATCAAGTATAAATTCATAATGTGTCTTTATAAAATAAAAAGGATGAAATAGTAATGAAATATAATAATTGGAAATTATTCTTGTGTCTGCCATATGAAATCAGTACATTTTAATAAAGCCAGGATAGAAACAGCAGGAAACTGTGTGAAGCAGTGAGCACACTAGGAACTTCTATAAATGTGTTTGCACTGTTGGTGCTGCTTTTTGTTTCTGACCTTGCAGATTGCTTGTTATATGGGGCAATAATTTCTTAATTGGGGGAGGTATTCTGCTTTTCACCCAAAGATGGAGCTGACTTATTTAAATTGGAGGCTGAAATGAAAAGGGACAGGAACCACCCTTATAACTGCACTTTAGGAGTGTGCAAAGCCCGATTTTCTACTCTTCTTTTCGGACTGACACTTGACATGTGGGCAAAGCGTGCTGAAATCCAGTGTGCATGACTTTATATGTCTTTACCTCTTGCTTTATATAGCTGACTACTCATAGATCAGTGGGCATTCAGATCTGGTTTTTTGCATGACAAACCTGAGTGGTAAAAAAACCTGGATGAAGTAAGAAACTTTGCTTGCATATTACGGTCTGGGCTCAGGTACTGTGTTCCCTGTGCTGCCTCAGAGCATCTCTCCCAGAGCCTCCACAGGCCAGAGGCTTTCCAAGGCTGAGACTTGTAGACAATGAAGCACAGATTCTCCACTCTTGCCAGAAGCCTCTTTTGTTTTTCCTTCTGTGAATGATTTCTAATTCCCTGCTTTGTTGCTTTATCTTGCTGCCCCGAAAAGAAAGTTTGCTGTTGTTTTATCTTGCTGCCTCAAAAAGAAAATATGGGGTTTTTACCTTTTGTTTAGAAAAGGGGAAGGGGGAAAAATACTCTTCTACCTTTACCTGGCCTCCTGACCATGTCTTCTGTGTAGACAGGGTGATCATTAAGGTTAATGACTCATCGTTGTACCTAATCTGGTGAGTGATACAGAACTTTTCAGAAAATGACAAAATTCCACATTCATAAATTGAAATAAGAAACCACAGACTTTTTACAATGATATTAAATAATTGACTAGATCTCTTGTACATTGGCAGAATCCCAAATCATCAAAGCAAAGAAATTGGAAAGCATTTATCCAAGATAAAAGGATGCAAGTGCTTTCTGCACTTCAGTTCTCCAGGGTATTTGGGGTCACTGGCCATTTCCAGTGTTTCCTGCTGCCATTTCTAGATGTTGCATCTGTAAAATACCACAAAATATATTTTGGGTGCTGAGCATAAAGTGGTGTAGTTAACAGAATATGGCTGGATTGATTCCCTTTTGTGGCAGGGTGCTGAATATAATTATGTACAGTGAACTTGAACTCAGCATATATAAATTAGGAGACTGAAAATTATCTTTGAGATTCAGTTTAAACTTACATGGTCTTGAGGGACTATATTGAGAAGCACTTGTCAGTCTCACAACATCTGCAGCAAGGATGCCTGAGCAGAAGGGCAAATTACCATATCTTCTGAGACGGTGAACGTATCTGAGTAGCTGAAGAGGTATAGTGTTAAGAAATGCCTGACAAAACTCAAACTAAATTTGTGTAATCCATTAATCTTCCGGATTTGATTTAGTTAGGTCAGGATGAGCCCTCAAAGTGCTGAATAAAAGTTTAGTGCCTTAGACTTGAAATTATGTGCCAGTGACCCAAGTCAAACAAATGAAAAAAGGCCTTAGTGAGCAATGTCTGAAGATAAGTTTGAATTCTGCTTAGAATTTGGCAGCTTTCAAAGTTCAGATCCTTTGCTGTTTGGAACAAAATAGAAGTGCTGCCATTTGAGCTTAAAAAATAAATCTCATAAGGGAGAACTGCAGGCACTGCAAGACAGTCTGATTGCTTGCACTCATCAGAGGCATAGTGTGTGGGGTCCTTGCCCTGGCTGCTGCTCCAGGGAAATAAACCAGAAAAAGGGATTGGTCTAACACTTCTTACCAGGGACTGTCATCAAGGCATCTCCTGGTGGGTCTGTGCTGGTCCATGTGTGGGTCAGCTCCATGTGATACTGCCGTTCACTGGGACTGCCATGCAGAGTATCAGAGGCACGGGCAAACTTGAACAAAGGGACACTAAGATGGTTAAGTGTTGAGCATACCATATGAGGAGAGGCTGAGAGAACTGGGACTGCTCAACGTGTAGAAGAGAAAGCTCAGGAGAGAACTCATCAATGTATATAAATCCCTAAAGTGGGGGAAGTAAAGAAATTGGAGCCAGGCTCTTCCCTCTGGTGCCCAGTCATTTAATAAGAAGATAATTTACTGTGACAATGGTAAAACACTGGTACAGCTTGTCCAGAGAGGCAGTGTCTATCCGTGGAGATACATTCAATATCCAGCAGGGCAAGGTGCTGGTCAGCCTGCTGCACGTGCTCTGAGCCACGTGTTGGGCAAAGGTATGTCCAGAGGTGCCTGCCCACCTGAGCAGTCCTCTGGGATCCCCCTGAGGATTGCTCTACTGGTAAGCAGACATGACTTCAAACACGAGTCCTCTGCAGGGGGGTGATCAGCCCCCCCTCTGCGGGCTTACAGACAGGCTCCAGTTAGAGGGCAGAATAAATATTAGCAGCAAGGAAAGAAAGGTGGTGAGAGCACAGGCACATATCCCCCAGGTGCTGCAAGTGCAGCAGTTTGAGCTAAAAAGCAAGACTTGTGCACAGAGTTCAAGAAAACACCGATCTTCTGTTTCATAGAGAAAGGCTATTGCTCTTCACAGAACCAGTCTGTAAATATTTCATCCTAGGAAGAAAGCAGTGAGCTCCTTCCCCCTACGCCAAATCTCTGCCCCAGAACAAAAACACTGTGTGTAGGTGTTCTGCACATACATACATTTTTCAAGTTGTAAAAGTAAACACATTTTTGTTACAGCAAGAAGGTAATGGTGAAACCTTTAAGAAATTGCTTCTTAGAGAGATAAATGGCACAGCAGGATCCAGCAAAATCCTAAAAGGAAAATTCAGCAATAAACATTCTGGGGTATGAGAGTTATTTAATTTTTAAAATACTATCACAACTTTTTGGAATGAAAAAAAGTTTTAAGATTTTCACGCACGTTAGATAAATCTTTCCTGTGTCTCAGTTATATGTTCTGGAATTGCTTGGGAGATTTTTCAAAGGTTCCTTATAGATTTATCTGTTGCCTGATAGAAATCTCAGTGATGGGATGCTGAAACCCTTGCCCACACAAGCTGTCATATCGCTACCAGCAGAGCTATCTGGGTGTCAAAGGCATTGTGCTGAGGTAAGAGTTTGCAGAACAGGGCCCCCTGAGACCTTGAAAGTGATCCTTTCAAAATGATCTACAGAAAAATTTTTGGCAGGTGCAGGGAGTGCAGGTTTTGATCAGTTCACACATTTTCTCTGCCACTATTTTGTCCACAGGGGGAGGACTCCTTACACTCTTTCCCTGCTACAGCATGGGGTCCCTCCCACAGGAGACAATCCTCCACAAACCCCTCCAACTCATTCATTTGTCCCCAAAATGAGCCATCTTTCTTCCCCTCTCCTGCACCTGCCTTCTTCATGATTTATCCCTTGCTTCTTACCGCAAAGGAAATGCTGCCCCCCTGCTCTTTGTAGCCCAGAGCAGAAGCACATAAGACAGCTCATTAAAAAGCAGCATTAATAGATATGTGGCAGTGTGATGAAATAATCTGAACATTATTTGCCTACAAACTGTGAGTAAAGTCCTAAAACTACTGAATGAAAGAAGGTTTTGCTGTTGACTTCAGCTGAGCCAAAACTGTAGTCCAGGTGCTCCCACTATCCATTGGTTAGATTCATTACTTGCAGAGAGCCACAACTATTTAAATCCATTTTTAAAAAAATGTGGGATTGACTGTTTTGCACAAAAAGAATATGAAATACATAGCTATGACATAATAGAAAATAGTGATGGAATTGCTAGACTTTTAGTTTCTCAACAGGGTTTTTAGACCGTTTTCTTTTTTTGTGTGTTAGTTTTGGAAGAAAGTGTTAAAATAGTCCAGCTTCTGGTACTCTAACTTCTTTATGCATTTGATTATGCAGGTCTACATACATAATGCTATTAGGCAATAGATCTCAAGGTGCAGCAAAACAACACCTTTACACAGGATGTTTTTGCATAAAAGAATGCAACGTTGCAAAAGAAAAGTAAAAAGATACATTCTTTCTGTACAGTATGTCAAAGCATTTTAGTTTCCTTATAATTAATCATATTTCACTTTGTTCTGTGGATTCTGAATATCATTACTGAATACAGAAATCTTGGATGTTTATGATTAATGTTGACTGTTCAAAGCAGAAACTGTCCTGCCCAGAAATAACCCAAATATAACAAGCAATGGCTTCTCCCCTGTGCTATACAGCTGAAGGGAAAGTATACTTTTAAGAGTGTACTATAATCTAGCTTTAGTGTAAATAATAATGAAATTACATACACAGTTAATTACTGTTCTCAATCTTGTTTTTAAGAGCTGCTTTCCCCCACTCCAATATACTGATACTCAGTTGTCATTTGGTTTTGTAGGTTTTTTCCCTATCAGTTAGTGTATTCAGCTGGAGAAGCTTAACCACCTCTGTACTCAGAAATGATGTTTCATGTACTGCTTTTCTACTTACAATAAGTAGACCATTGCAGTGATCCAGCATTTGAATTTGAACAAATTACGCTAAATAACAAATATAGCAATTAATCAGAGACTTTCTTAGGAAGCAAAAATTGAGGATAATCAATCTTCAAGCATTCTACCTTACCTTGCAGTTTTCCAGTTTTATTTAGCAAATGTACTGCAAACCCCTGTTGTGCCTAGCAAATCTGTATTTCCAAAGCTATCCAGCAGAAATCAGACAAAATCTCAAGGATACATATTTATTTATGCATAATTCAACACCTGTTGAGGCTTATGAACAGAGTGCCAGGAATCTTTTTTCAAATGTAAGTCACCTCTAGAGTGAAATGTGTTCTAGGCTGTATTCCTAAATTCAGTAGGTTCCTACAAACTTGCTACAATTCACTCCATAAATTTAGTTGCAATAAACTTGGGACCATCTTAAATTACATTTGCAAATCCCAACTAGCCTCTGAGTTTCAGAAAGTCACCTTAAAATTCAAAAAACCTGGAGACTGACCTGACTGTAGAGATACCTTTATTAAACTTTGGACTACCTTTCTTAAATGAGACTCAAGCATCCAAAATTGCCACAGCTGGCACTTCTGTTCTGCTTTGTAGTTTTTACTTGGAAATGATGCAAACTGAAGCAACATATTTAAGAAAAAACTTTGCCATGATGTAAAAATTCATCCAAAAAGTGACTTATGAGACTGAAACTTATGGAAGTGTCTCCAGTGAGAGGACTGGAAGAAATGGCCTTAAGCTGAGACAGGGGACATTCAGTATGAATACTAGAAAATAATTTTTCACTATTATGGTAGTCAAGCATTGGAATAGGTTGCCCAAGGAGGTGGTGGAGTCACCACCCCTGGAGGTGTTTAAGAGGTGTCTGGGTCTGGTGCTGGGTGATATCACTCAGTGCTTTAGAGGTTACAGAGGTAGTGCTGGGTTAATGGTTGGACTTGATGATCTTAAAGGTCTCTCCCAACCTTGGTGATTCTATGATTCTCTAAAATGTTTGTGCAATAACTAATTTATATATACCCAGTTACTCAAAATGATTCATGCTTTACATTTTCTAATCGCATATTACCCTTTTTCAAACCAGATTTACATTCTAGGAATTACATCAGATTCCAGAAGAAAATTCAGATTATTAATGTAGTATTTAACAACCTTATCCTTCTTTCCTTTAATTAAAGTACCAAGATAATAATGATTCTCTTTTCAGGCAGCTGTGACCTCAGGTTTTGTTAGCACTGTGTGATTTTGCTGAAATTGGATTGAATCTTTGACAGTAAATAATGACCTTCAGTCAAGAACATTCCAAAGACTTTGCTAATGAGGATCTACAACTTATTCCTCATGTTAATTGTCCAATTTAATGTCTTTATTTTCTATGCCCCACAGTTCTCTTTCTCAACTTGTGAGCTGTTGAGGTTTTTTTGTATAAAATATTTTGGGTTGGTTTCTACCACTGCCTTTTGCTCTGATACCCATAAGATGTAGTTTATAAAAAGATATTTGAAGTAAAAGACACAAAGCACCAGCACTTCTATTTTTTTACTTGGAAAGCAATGTATCCAAAAGCTGTATTGAGTATTCATTGCTTTATGCCATGCAGTTTAATGTTATAAATCACAGTTACCCATCTAACTGAGATTGGAAACCCATTGAACATACATTTATACTTTTGTTTAATGCAAGCTATGTCATTGCCACTAAAGATATTATTATTTGGCAATGCACAGACTCATGATTATTAATACGCTTAATTACTTGTTCATCTGTTTTCAGTATTTCAATTACATGGACAATGTTTCTCCTACACAAGTAAATAGTATAAAACATTCTAATAATATTTCACATTTTCTAAAATGCTTCCAATATTGCACTAAAATAAATGTTGGGGGTTTGTACACCACAGATGATGTAATAAGGAATATAAGAAGCTGTGACAGAGAGGAGGGCAAAGGAGCAGAACTCAAAATAACCAGGTAGGTCAGGGAGCTAAACCTGGGCCTACCAGAGCCTGTCAGTTTGCTATAATGTCCAAGACATTAATTGTCTTTTCCTCTGGTGCTGGAGACAAAACAACAACAACAACAACAACAAAAAAAAAAAACAGTAACAAGTTGCCCTTGACCTAAGAAGTCACTTGAATGACTGATTCTTCCCAGGAATTTTTTGGGGTGGAACCACATTTTTTGATGAAGTAAAACAGTAAAACAGTAAAAAAACCCTGGGTACTCCACATTGATGCCTTAAGTGTTGGTAAAAAATAAGAAGCAGACACAGCAGTGTAGGAAAAGGGTTTTACCTTGGTTTAATAAGATCCTGGTGTACTCCTACATTGGAGCCTGAGGGTGTACCCCTGTATACAACTTTTATGGACTTTACAAATTAGCATATCTACCTAAAATCCCCCAATGAGTAACTTAACAAGTGAGGTAACTATCCCCCTACTCCCCCCGCCAAATGAAACTATAGCCTAGCTCAAAAACATGTTCCAGAATCCAGACCCTTCAAGGTTGGAGCCTGTAATTTTAAGATAGTAGAGATGTTTTGTCTTCTCCCCTCAGAGAACCTCCAAACTAAACTAAATATCAAACTACAAAACCATAAACATGCAGTACTAAGGATACAGGGTATAAGGGTAAGGGATACAAGGAAGGAAAAAGGGTATAGGGAAAGGGAAAAGGTATAAAATGTATAAAAGGGTATAAAAGAAGGGACAAAAACAATCAGGCATCAACATGTGGTATAAAAGAAAAGAGTAGAGGAGGAAAATCACCTTCCTTAACCTGCTAACCACACTTCCTATGCAACAGCTTTTCTGCTCTGCAAATGCGTATTGCTGGCTCATGTCAAATTTTTCACCCACCATTATGCACAAGTCCTTCTCCAGAGGGCCACTTCCTACACTTCAGTTTGACCAGGAGATCCTTACTCAACCCTGCTGGTCTCCTGCCTTCCTTTCCTGATTTCCTCCATTTGGAAATTGAGAGCTCCAAGAAAAATGTCCTTAAAGAGCTGACAGCTCTGTTCGTCTCCTTTATTCTGTGGGCAAATTCCCAGGAGGGTCCCTCCACTAATTCCTTTAACAACTTAAAGCTCAGTCTCCTAAACATCAAGGTTCTGACTCTACTCTTCACCTGGCTCATATCCCTCAAGACTGGGATTCCTCAAGTCCAGGCTGCCACCTATCTTGACATCTCTAATTAGTTCCACCATGTTGATAAGCAACTGGTTGCCTCTCCAGTGAAGACTTTATGGGACATAGAAGACACAATCAATGGATTGAGCACTGAATCCAGAGAAGCATATTAAGACATCTGGGAATACTTTCCTGCTTGTATTTTCTTTATCTGCCCTGAGCTAAATTGCAATGCACACCAGAGAAGCCTGGTCTCAGAGCTCGGTCACTGCACCCTCCACCACAGGCAGAAGATGGAACCTATTTCATTTACCAGGCATAGAAAACTGGCACACAAGAATGTATGAAGGTATGTTGGATGTTTTCTGCTGAGAGGTGGTTTTTAGTCAACCTCCTGCATTATGTGTTTATCTCAATTTCTCTTCAGCTCTCCCTCAGCCTTTTCTCATTGGATTAATTTCTTTTTTTAATGCTTCACATCCTCTCTGAAGTCCACTTGTATATACTCTTCTCATTCAACAACGTTTTTAAAAGAAATCAATAGCATCAATATTCCTTTCAAAATACTACATATAGTTGTTGGACTACATGATTTGCCTCTTCCTACCTTCACCAATATTTTCTTTATCAAATCTCTTTAGAGAAGGTAGCCAAAAACACCCACATTGATATTTTCTTCCTTTTATTTCTTTGCGCAGTGTACTGTTGAAGTCCACTGGCATTCAAATTACTGCCATGATAATATTACTAAAAATCAAAGCATTTTAAGTTATTCATTGGAATTCAATTATTTTTCCTTTGTTTGTATTACTCATAGTCCTCAAATTTTTTACTTCTCTTTCCATTCAATTGTGATTTTGTTTTCTCTTACTCAGTTTGCAAATCAAATTATGTTTGTGTAAGAACTGTATGGCCAGAAGCTTGATACTTGAACAGGTTCAAAAGTGACAGGACCCGTTCGCAGTCCTGTGCTGCTGAACATAAATAGAAGACGCCTGCTGACTTTTTAAAAAAGTGGATAAATTAAGGAATATTTGAGGATATCTTGAAGATAATGAGATGGCCCAAAAAAATCAATCTTCAAAATAAAAGAAGTATCAGAATGTGGAACAGATATGTCAGCCTGTACATCAGGATCTGTGTAAGACAAGAGGTAGCAGGCATGGTAGAAATGGACAGTTTTGGCATATAAGGAATTAGGGAGCTCTCGTGTTTCACTAACTATGCACATTTTACTTGTATCTCAAAGAATCAACTAAAAATCAGAATATAGCAACTCTAACTCACTCATTTAGATAAATATCTGTTAGAAATCTGATCTAAAGGGAGTTTTTCCTTGCAACGAATTAAAAATTATGCAGTAAATTAATAATAATAACTGCAAACGTGTAAAAAGTACCTTAAACTAAAATCTTCACCTGAAAGAGGATGGATACTTTCCCTTGATGAGTAGTCACATGGAGAAGACAAGAAGTAGTGGGTAGAAGTTGCACTGCAAGAGGTTTTGTCTTGGTATAAGAACGAAATTTTTATGTTGAGAACAATCAATCACTGGAACAACCTCACCAGGGAGGTTTTCAAGATGTTTTTGGAGATGTTGCTAGATAACCTCATCTAGGCTCCCTTTCCCAGGAAAGGTTGGACCAGAGGATCTTTCAAGGTCCCTTTCAGCCTGGACTGTTCTGTGGTTCTGCCATACTATGATTTGATTCTTACTTTCTTTGATTCTTACCTTATTTTTTCCTTACATTAATTAAAATTTTAAACAAAACCCACAAACTTTGGCTTACCTTAGTGATGTCTTATTCCCTTGAGTGCTCTTCCTATGACATTGTGAGATTAAAGTCAGCCCTAGGCAGGATCTGGATGGAATATCCATTGACCAGTTTCAATTAAATTCAGTAGACAGGTAGTGGTGGGAAAAGAAGAGAGACAGAGACTGAGAGTGTGAAACACGAGTCATGCTGCTGTGTACAGAAATGCCAGAAAGTAACTGATAGACACACTGACCTCATTAGTTCTGCTACTCATGAAACAATTGCTGATAGCTGATATTTCACAGTAATGTATTGCTGTTGAGTTAAAGAGCTACACAAGAATCTCCTTGTTTATTTCGAATTATATAGAGAATTAATGAGTTGCAAATTGTAAAACAATCCAGCTTCAATAAATATCACTATGAGCAGCATGAGGTTTACCTACACAAATGTTCAAAGCAAAATTTCTCTGTGACTACAATAAGATTTAGAGCAGTTATGTTCCCTAAAATATAAGTACTTAAGGAGAAGCTTACCATGTGTTTAAAATTATCTGTAGTTGCATTTGAGATCTGTGATAACAGTGCATATATTTTCTGGATCACAGCACTTTAGAGGTTTTCCATTTTATTTTTATAGTGTTAGTGTAAAATTTACCTCTAACAATTTGTAGTAAGGCTCTAAAAATTCAAATAATAAAGAGTTTCTTTCTATGGCTGTGAGTAGTAATTTAACTATACATTAAAATGTTCACTATAGAGAAGCCAAAAATAGCTATTGCCTATGAGTTTAGTAAACTGTATTTGTGTTTTAATGCAATGCTAAATTCCAACTGGTGAATCCTGTTCTAGGATTATCACTGATATTATTTTAAAAAATGGGGAATTTATGACAACATGTCTACTCATGCACAACATGGGACTTCATTTTCTTCTCTGAAATCAACAGAAAAATATAATGTTCTGGTAATCTGCAGTTTCTAACAATGTGTTCTCTAAACAACCTGGGCCTCTTCATAGTCTGGTATGATTCTCCTCTTTTCTCTGGTAACTCTGCATAGAAGTGGAGGACAGCAGACATTTCCACATGAATGAAATTACTTGCAAGTGGTTCTACTCCACAGACAGACAGCTATTGCCAGGGAGAAAAATCATCCATCTCTCCAGATTTAGCAAGGCAGCGGACAATTTACATCAGCACTCCTGGACTCAGTCCGCAAGCCGTCCGTCTCATAAAGTTCCAAGGCAAGCAGGCAGTTCCTTGGCCAGGCTCCATCAGCATTTGCCGTGCTCTGTGGGCTGTTCACTGTAGCACCACCCGAGCAGTGGAGCCAGAGAAGCCTCTCGGTGAGGGAACACGACTCAAGAAAGTAACCTGTGCTGTACAAAGATCAATTTCTTTGCAAAAAGGAGGTACAAAATTACTTTAATTTTTGTTTGGTTTTTTTTGGTTTTTTTTTAAATAGCATCAGTGCCAGTCTACATTGTAGACATGTACTTATATGTAAATTCCACCCAAGGCATCCAAGAGTGAGCCTCCGTGGTACTGACTAAGAATGTAAGCAAAGGTGTCTTCAATGCCAGATCTGCCATGTTTACCAGCCTGGCTGCCATGCTGCCTGCTTCAGGTCTATTCAGTTTGAAACCATTCAAGATAGGTTCTGATCATTTAAAAACAGGAATATGCAATATTTGGGAATTGAAAAGTCATAGAGTCTAGATTTGCTATTTTTTTAATTTACAAAAATTACTACTTTTGTTTGTATTGATAAGAGCATGTTTTTAAATAATGTGTTTTTTTCTGCCACTGATTCATATGCTACTAGACTGAAAATGGCACTCTATCTTCTGACTGAAAAGAGAGAAAGGATATTTCTGATAAAACATAAAGTCTCTCTAAAATATGCAGTTTTCTTCTGTAAAATATCCAACCATGTGTGATGAACTGATGTGGCAAGAAACTTTTATATTTACTTGTTTGAGATGATGAGTTTACAATATGTTCCTGAATTTCCCCTGAAGAACCCATTGATCAGGTCATGATAATTGAACAGTTTATACCTATATTATATGCTATATCTTTTAGTGTATTGTTACTGAGCAAAGAGGCATGCAGATTAGATATGTATTTATAGGCATACCTTTATGTTCTGGGGAAAATACGTTTTAATTCTTGTGCAGGCAGACAGGGATTTAACTTTCTTCTGCAGTTAAATAACTATATAAACTAAAGGTGAATTATTTTGTCATTACTAATGAATAAGGTTCTGAAAACATCACTGTCCACCTATGGAACAGTCTGTCTTCTGGGCCTTTTACCATCCCTGAAATTCAGTTCAGCATCTAGCTGAGAATTTTCCCCTGGAGTATATGATTAGAAAGGACAGTATTCTGCCAAACTGTTAGTTAAGTTCTCTGTTTCAACTATATTGTGTGATACCAAACAAGTTCAGAAATCTTTAACATCCAGTTTAAACCTTCTAATTGCTGTCCATGAGTTTGAGCATTACTGTAGTTCTCTCCACAGGAATTCTTCAGATATCCTATGAGCCACATTAACACGCATATTGATAGAAGTCTTCACCTGCCATAGTGTTTAATAGTGCCACATCAAAATCAGAATGTGTAGTGGGATATTTAGGAGACTATAAAACTTTATGCCCTTAGGATAAAACACTCAGTCTATCTTTGACTATACCTAAATGTCTCTTCCTCATCTCAACTACCTAATTTCTTCAGGTGAAAAATGTTCTTCTGATGTTTTTTGTGGGGCCATGCTAGATACAAAATCTAGATTTCCAAAATGCTTTAATAATGCTTCTTGGGGGTCCACAGTGCTGCCCAGATTTCTGTGGGACAATCTATCCAGCGCCCTCATTCAGATAAGCACTCCAGCTGCTGCTCAGGGCAGCAGCGCTATCTCCTTTTGCTTATCTATTTACTGAGGTTTTGCCTCCGCAGTGAGAGGCAGAGACCCAATGTTAAGAAAGCAGATGGGGCAAAGAAGAGAGAACAGACTACTCTGATAGCAGTACCCAGACTTTTATTCTTCTTCAGGATACGGGGCTATTAGAGAGACCCCGAGGGGTTCGTTACACAGGGTTTTATAGGGAAAGGGAAGGGGTGGTCATGAGGTGAGGTCCAGAGTTCTTATCAAATCACAGATTGACATGGGATGACAGTTTTCCAATGAGGTCTGGGCAAAGGCAGAACATATTTGCATTAACCTATGAACTTTACAGAACAGCAGAAGTTTCTAGTAACTTTTGAATAGTAATACAATGTGATGAATATTAAAATAACAGAGGTGGAACTGAATCTATGATTGACAGGGTTAAAACATGGCAGAGAGGGAATTCCCCTCAAGCATGCTGCCTCCATCTTCTTCAGCTTCACTATCCTGGGAAGGAAAATCTGCCCAAGTTATTTCTCCATTTCTCATGGAGGCAGCTGGCTGGTCCACTGCCACACTTTAATTGTACGTCAATTCTAACATTAGTGTTTGTCCTTTTGTTTATTTTTATTTTTCCCCCTACTTTATTCTTCATTTCAGAGACACATAAGAAATTATGCTGGTACCTAAAAGGCTGGATGACTTCAGTGAAGTGATTTTCATTAGTGTGTTTGTGCCTTCCAGCCCCTACAATAAATGCAAAGTACAGAGAGGTATGCTCATTTTCTGATGAACAAATACCTTTTAATATAAACAAAATCACAGAGTGCTGAAAAAAAAGTAAGCTTCATTCTCAATCCTTGGTGAATCGAAGTAGATACAACTGTTTAACTGTTCTGAAAACAGGATCCTGGTCTTAAGTCACATTAAATTCTTGCTGCTTTAGTGGATAAAGATCTCTGTTAAGGCAGATATTTATGTCAGCATAGTTCTATTGGTGTGTGTAACTACTGCATGCATCAGGGTCCTGAGCTGGCTGGCTAAATAAATATTGCTTTCAAAATCAGGTCCAAAGTGTCTTATTCCTCAAAATAAGTGTTAAAAATGGAAGGATCTCCCAGGAGCCTTAGCTTAACACCCTCTGTAAAGTTTCTGCTATTGTTTTCCAGGATCTAAATAGTAGACTTTATTTGTTCATCACCTTTTGTACCCTCCTGCACTCTTCTTCCCTGAAGAATATGAAAACTCAGATATCTATCTACATTCCTCATTGTCTGAAATTAAGAGAAGGTTTTCTCTTAGCTTTACTGGGACTTGGCCTTTGCTTTGAAGCATCCAGATTTAGGAAAATCATTGAAACATGATTCTGTTTTTCTGCATTGATGATCTCCTTTTTCACCAGTGCTGATTGCTGGCTATTTTAGTGGCATTTCATTACAGAGTCAGAAGGACTTCTTAAGAGGCTTTTTTGTGTGTATCTTTTTGTTCCAGAGCAGACAGCGTGAAGATAAAATGGCTGAACGCTAGCTTGATGTGAATATTCCTGAAAGTCACATCCACCCTTGTCCAAACTGAGACCGTGTCCTGGTTTCAGCTGCAAAACATCTAATTTTCCTCCTAACAGCTGGTATAGTGCTGTGTTTTGGATTTAGGATGGAAATAATGCTGATAATGTTTTATCTGTTGCTGAGCAGTGCTTATACAGTGTAGGACTTAACAATTTCCCAACTCACCCCACTAGGGAGCAGGCTGGGGGTGCACAGGAAGCTGGGAGGGGTCACAGGCAGGACAGCTAACCAAAACTGTCTCAAAGGGATATCCCATATCTTATGGCAGTGAGTGAGTCGCTGTGTGGTGTTTTACTACACACCTGGTTAAACCATGACACACAAGCATCTTTTTTTCAAGAGAAAATGCTCTTAAAACATTAGACCGGCATTGATAATGAAGGGGGAAAAAAATCCTGAAGGAAAATGTGACTGCATTAACATAAAAATCTATGGAATGAATTCTGCAAACTGTAGCTAGACAATACTCTCAAATGCAGGCTAAAGTGTTTGGACAGTCACAGCAGGTAAGAAGTCTGGTGCAGAAGTTGCTTTTATGGTTCCTACTAGTTCTCCTTTGAGAGGTCATTACATAAGACTTGCTTCACACTCTTTTTCTACTCCTGTTTCAGCTGAAATGTTATGCTGACATCTTTTCTCTTTATATTTTTTTTATTTATTTATACTTAGATGAGCAGCTCTTCCAGTTTTCTTGAATTTGTTTTTCCAGGCACATGGGTATCTGGACAGAATGCAAGGGACAAGGTTTAATTGGATCACAACATTGCTATTTAATTAATTTGCAGTCTGTCAAGCAATGAATTTTCCAGTGCACTTCCTTTCTGACTGGCTTCCAGCTGGTGGAGCTCATCTGTCTTCTCACAGCCCACTGCCCTCTGTCCTTTCACAGCTAGCCTGGTCTGAAGCCACCTTACCTTATTTCCAGTTTTAAGATTAACAGACTGAGGAAAGATTATATCAGACAATGAGAACTCATCTTCTTTCTTGCCCTCTCTAGGGGATGCTTTATCCCAAATCCACTGCCATCAGCTAACAAAGTGTCTTGTACTGAAAGCCTCTCAGACATGGGTGATGACCTTGAGTTCCCCTATGGCTCATTATAGCTTGTGGCTTCTGCTGTCTCCTACTCTATAGATTTATAGATTTATAATAGGATGTTTTGAAGGGTTGTGATATTGTGGTTTGTAAAGTAAATGGAGTTGATGTTATATTATAGTGTTATCTTAATCAGGGCTGAGGGAGCACAGGACAACAGGAAAGGATTCAGTGGCCCAAGAAATGCCTTTCCAGCTGAACACACCTCTATCAGATGAATGCTTATCATGAGCAATATCACAGCCAGGACAACAGGGATCTTGATGTAAGTTGCCACAGTTTAGCTGTTCTTCAGAGCTTCTTATAGAGTGATGTAATGGAAAAATCTATTCTTTATTATCAGGAAAATCTGCTGCAACCAATAAGAAGTACTGTGACCAGTAATGTCACTTAGGATAATAAATACTTCATTGTACAGAGCAATGAGAGACTTGATAGAGGTTATTTTCTGCTTTAACATCCTCATGCTTTTTTAAGCATAATTTATAAAATGTAGAGATTTTCACAGGGAAGGTCATATCACTCAAAAGATGCCTTAGTTCAGTCAAATGTTTCTGTGTCAGCTCAGAGCTTCTGGTCTGCCACAGCTGAGTCACAAGAACACAGAATCATAAAATAAAATCCATACATAAATTGGTATAAATAGTAGTTGCCATAGTTGGACTGTTTTCTACTAGCTTTGATAATTATGCTCAAAAATATAGCATTGGACTTAATTGTGAATATTTAATATCATTCCTAGTTTTCACCTTTAGAAAGCAGAAATTATTCACTTAGTCAGATACAAAACTGTGGTATCTCAGAAATCCCCAGGCTGATATGATCCTAGCAAAAACTGCTTTATTCCAGATGTTACAGAACATATGTGTATGTGCACAATGCAGCAGAGAAGATTTGTACAATATGCCACAAATTACCAGTGAAGACTTAAAATGTTATTGCAGGATATCCTTTGACTTTCCTGAGTTCATCATTAAATTGTTTTAAGTGTCTTCTTAGAAAGTTTTTTATACAAAGTCAACCCAGATAATTTATTTGGGGTTTATGCATGTACCTCAATATTTGACAAAAAGCCCATTTTTCTTTAATTTATAAATGCTACTAGAAATGTCAAGACTCAACTGCATTGTTACAGGCTTCACTCACATGTTAGGGCTCTGTTTATTGTCTCATTGTGTTTATGGTAGCACCCAGATTAATGGTTTGGGACCTGGTGATTTGGCACTCTTCTTCATCTTCCCGAGTATTTAGCTCCTGTTCTGTCTCTCACTGTCCATTCACCTGGCAGGCACCACCCATCTTCATGCCTTTCTTTATCCCAAAGGTTGGCAGCTCCCAGCTTCTTGTCTCAGGCTCCTACCCAGAACTCAACCTGCATCTCAATGTGCAGCTTGTAAGCCCAGCTACCTGCACGAGGTGTATTCCTCAACATATAAGCCCTTTCCCCCAGGGATCAACAAGTAATTAAAACAGTGCCTGAAAGCTGCATCTTCAAACAGGGCAGTAGGTGATTCTGAAAGGGAATTTTTCATACACCCATCAGTCACCCTTTCCTCACACCCAGCCATAATAGATATATTTCTGTTGTGGAAAAGCCCAATTTCCTCCAGCATCTTGTCATTTTCTCTGTCCTTGCCAATCAACTCCCAAAGACAGCAACTGCCTTGTTCCCAAGTCACTGTAGGAAGTTTAGGTTTAAGATCTCCTACTTGCTCCTAAGAGTGAACCAGATGAAAATAAATTGTTTTCTAAACTAACAGCAAAAGCTTTATACAGTTTCTTCAAAAAATAATTCCTTTTTTAAAAATTTTATTACTAGTTCTTTCCAAAAACACTATGATCTAAGTACAAGCATTTATCCTAGAAGGTGCAGCATAGGTAAATTAGAACATTTATGACAATTATTTAAAAAACTGTAGCCCTATTCTATATGTTTATAGAGATGAGAAAAAAGCAAATCCATGTCTAAATCTAGATATTTTATAGTTTTCTTACTATATAAATTATTTCAATAGTTTGCAAGCCTATTCCTTGAAATTTAGCAAATGAAATACAGACTGTATTTCTGGATCTGATTTGATCTCATATTTATGGGCAAAAAGTGAATCTGCAGAAGTCAGTGAAGTGTCACAAAAAGTGTAGATGAAATCAGTTATGTTTTGGTTGCCAACTCTCCACATTCACTTTACAATCAGTTAATGCTAAGTTGCATCAGTTTATCTGCATGAGATAAGCTTTTAATTTGAGAAAAGAGAGCTCCATGAATAATGTCTGGAAGTGTTTAATATCTCTTTTAGTCTGAATGAAAAAGTGAAGTTTCATATAAAGCAGTTTAGCCCATCTGAGCAGACTTGCTGCTTAAGCTTCCAGAGTGAAACACGTTATTCTGTGAACAAGAACTTGAAAGGGTTTTCTTTAACCACAGCATATATTGACAGCTACTGTGTACTACATTGGCCACCGTTCAAACATCTTAATACATACATGTAAGGCTTTTTTCCTTCTAACAGTATAGAAATTTCTCTACTGACATATGGAAGAAATAGGCTTAATTTTGGCAATTAAATCAGTCATACTTCAAATATGTTTACTGGCCATTAGCACAAATTACCTTGGACTGGGTACACTTATATAATAGATTTTTTTGCCAGGAGAATCCAAGAAACATCTTGTTTACTGGGCTATTTAGAGTAGGAAAAAACAGCATCAAAATGATATTTCATCTAAAAGAAGTGAAATCCAGTTAATGTAACTGTGGTGACTGTTCTCTGATAACCAATAAAACAGTATTTTGTGTGTGGGTGTGGTGTTACTCAGGGCTGTCGAGTGCAGGGCCATGAGTTGGATTTCAGGGATCCTTGTGATTCCTTCCAACTCAGGATATTCTATGATTCTATAATCCTAATAGAGTAGTAAGATGCAGACGAGTCACAATTCCAGTCTGAACCCAGCTGTTGCAGCAAGTGGAGTGACTACGCATGTAAGATGATTTGAAAATTATCCACTGAAGCTGAAGAGGTCAGTAAGAAAGAGAATGCTCTGAAATTTGCTTCTTATCAGATTGTTCTAGATTTAGATCTGCTGTACAAATATATCTTAAAGGTTGTTGTGTTATTAGTCTTCAAGTAACGCTGTGTTGCGGTGTGCTGTTGGCCAGGTTTCATTTTTTCTCATGGCCAGGCACTGCTGTCTCCCTCCANCCCGTACCCCTGGAGCAGCCCAGGCAGCCCCTGGAACTGTGAGCAGGAGCCCGGTGCCCCTGCTGGCAGCATCGCGGCAGCTAAGTTTCTACAGGTTTTTAACAGAGCTTTTTAGTAATGACAGAGTTTTGGAGTACTAAACCTAATGCAGATAAAAACGGTGTGAATTTACCAACAGACTTCTCAAATCATGCCAAACAAAATGTACAAATAAATGATACAAACCATGGAAGTGCTCCAGCATCAGCCAGAGCCGCTGGGAACATTTCCATTCAATTTAAGGGGTGTTGCAATCAAGCTCATTTGCAATTTGGGAGCAATATTAGACAGTAGCAATGTTAAACAAGTCAAGGCAGTTAACCAGATTTAACTAAGCCTGTCAGACCCTTTGGATGATAAGAAAAAATTCAGCAACAAACAAACAAAGAAGCCATTGAAACATATCTGATTGCTGATCTCAGTGTGCCTTTTTTTTAATGTGAAAATTTTATTTCATTCACATCTCAAAATGCTTATAAATTCACATTTTATTTGGGAAACTAAGTGTACTAGCTAATTCTTCCTTACAGATACTTTTCAGGGTTTCACTCACTTTTAAATTCTGATGCAACCATATAGTATGAAATGCTTGGCCAGACCCGCTCTTTTCTTGTCTAGAATATTACATGTTGTATGGCATTAAGTTGTCTTTCTTCCTACATGATTAAGTAATATAATTTGAGATATGTAGAGGTCATGACACATTACTGGCAAGATTAAAATACAGTATTATTAATTAATATCATAACTATAAAAAATAGCTTAATCTTACTCTTGTTTTTGACCAAAACTATAAATCAAAACATTTTGGCAGAGCTAGCATGGCTATACTAATTTAATTAGTAATCACTGTATTTCACTTATCCTTGTGAGGAGAGATAGGTAACAAAAAAGTGTTTCCTTTCCATGAAGGACAGAATGGTATTAGAGCATAACAACTTCATTCTTGTGACTAATCAATTCTATGAAAATTTATAGACCTAATGTAAAAAAGATCAAAGGTAAGAAAAAAGATCATAAACTAATGAAACTAATAATATTAACAAAGTATTAAAGCAATCAATTATTAAAGAGACATAAAGGTTAACTGCCCGTGAAATGAATGTACTAATTCAATGTTATTATATGATGTACTCACAATTTGTTTCTAAATTTACTTCAGTGCCTCAGGAGAAAATTTACTTACTCTTACTTGAGTTACATTAAAAATACCCACCTTCAGTTTGGATCTATAGCAAGCAGATATGCTGGTGACTCTGACAGCACCTTCTGTCAGGACAGAAGTATGTCCATATTGCTACCTCAAGCTGAGCTGCTTCCCAATCCCTTTGATATCCAGGCAGCCAAACTCAATTTTCTTTTAATTAGGTACCTAACTTGGTGTGAGGTGGATACAGGCCCAAGCTCTAAAAGTTTCCAACACCTCCACCTAAGAACTAAGTTCCTAGTGAGTTGATCATCTTCCTCACAGCAGTAAGCATACTGAGATACTTGTAAATACAAAAGAAAAGTGTCCTTAAGTAAACTTATTCTCCTGGGTGAAAACTGAAATTACTTACAAAACTATTCACCCAAGTTAATTTTATATCTGTTTGGGACAAGAACGACAACATATTTGATTGCCAGAGTGTGGTTTTGTTGATTTTCACTGGAGATGCTGTTAGCTTTGAGAAGATTGATTCACGGACAGGCAATGACAACATATAGTAAATTTCAAAAGTAGAAATTATAACCTATCTTTGCCAAATTAATGAGGTATTGAAAGATAAGAACAACTCTACTGTGTCTGTCTTGTTTCACAGCATCACCCAGACTGGGAAGGACCTCAAAGAGGTCTAGTCCAGCCTCCTGCTCTAAGCATGGCCAGGTGTGAGATTCCACCAGATTGATTGGGGCTGTAAAGGGCTCTCATATGTGTGCAATATACCAAACATATTTCTGTCTCTCAAATACACTTCAGCTGTGAATTCATTTCTTTAAAGAGAAGTATGTGTTATAAAATTCTTATGTTCTGGATCCATAAAGACAAATAAGTTGCTGTGCATTTTTACATTATTAGCATACATGTAACTGATGGATAGATAAATACATACATATACGCTAAATCAACACAGCAGGTTTTAAATTTGATCCAGAGTCAACTGCCCTAACCCTGGAGCCTAGCACTGCACAAGTTTCTCCGCTGAGGATGATGTATGGCTGTCAGTGCTGCTTGAAGGAAAAGAGTCTGTGCAGGGCAGGTAGGTACACATTTAATGGACCGTGGCAGACGAAAGGATTCAAAAAGGTAGGAACAGTTGTTAAGTTCAGTGTGAAAGACAAGACTATCATCCCTGACCAAGGAAAATATTTACCCACTGCACCTACTCTGTTATCTGAGGGTCATGTAGCTGGGCACTTAAGAAAATTAAAGCTTCCTGCATCTGTTTTCCCCAAAGATCTATGGTGCTACATTTTTGATAGCTTGGATACAATCTTTTTTACCTCAAAAATATCTCAAAAATGGGATAAATACTGCCAAGGATGGTGATTGGAGAGGACCCAAGAGACTAGTGTACCTTTGCCATATAATAAACTAAATTATTGCTTTGGCTAGCCTGTGGTTTTTTTAGGTACTTGAGAAATAGAAAACCAATGAGTGCTTGTGTCTTGGGGCTGAGCGGAGTGAAAATAGTACAGATTAGTGACAACTATGGGAGGCCCATAATTGCAAGTGGACTGAGTTTTTGAGTGTCTTCCATTAACAGCAGCACACATTGATACTGTTGGTTTCATTTGCTATTTTATTACAAGCAGTGGCCAAGAGATGCACCTCCCAATGGCCACAGGTCTGGCAGCAGAACCATTTTGTTTTTCTCTCACTCTAAGTCTCACGTATCAGTACAAATTTCCAGCCTGCACTAGCTTTCCTGTTTCCATTCTTTGTCTGACTCCTCTCCCTCCACAACAGAGGGAGCTGCTGCCAGTCTCCCTCAGGTGATGTCTACTCAGCATTTCTTTTTTTTCCTTCTCTCTCCATTATTATTGAGAAGAATTGGACCTGGAAACTAGCTCATGTCTTGGTTCATCCACCACTTTGCTTCCTGATGTGGGAGCATTTTCTCACTCAGGTCTGGCCATAAGAGACATTTGTTCAGTTGAGGGGAGAGGCTCAGCACATCCCTGCACTGTTCCTGCAGTTTAAAGGCAGGGCACTTGCCCCAGCATGAAGTTCCGCCTCACCAGCTCCCTGCTGTCAAAACTCACTCAGTTTTTAACCTGTCATGGGATACTTCCACTACTATAAGCTATTTATCACCCCTTCAGTGTCATTTTCTTTCTTGAGGCAATTGCCACAGAAGGTGCTTCTGCCTTCACTTCTCTCCCTCCCCAGCTCTCATTACTCATTTGGTCTGAACCACATTCCTGAATTGCCCTACTTGACCAGAGAAAGGAAATTAAAAAAGGACAAAAATTAGTTTTATGAAGATGAGTATGTAAAATAAGGATAATCTAGTTTCTGGCACAAACCAGCATCTTTTCAGCCTGCATCCCTTTTGCTGCTGTCTGAGCTGTACTAATGCCTGCATAACTCCCTTCCTACTAACTGTAGAAACCACCAGGTCTTTGAAAGCTGATACAGCATGATTTGCAAGATATCATAGTCACCCAGTTGCCTCCCTACTGGTCATTATTTGAAAGTAGATATGCAAATCTGACAACTATGCCCTTTCTCAGTTACAATAGGAGGAGATCAGAACTAGATCTTTTCTCTCAACACCTTTTACATTCTCACCTACCACAGACCTTTGCAGATTCTCTCCTGCAAGTACACAGAGGACAGTGAGTGCTTCTTTTCCTCAAAATCTCTTGCAAATTTCCTTTCTCATGACTGAACTATATCATTTTTAGTGTACCAGTAGACCTGCTAGAGCAAAAGTCAACTCAATTAGTACTTTTCATGAGAGGTTGCATTTCCAATGCAAAAGCTCCAAGGTCTGGTAGGTTTTTTCCATTGTCCTTGTTTCTGCAGCAGAGACAGGTAGATTGCACAGGCACAGATGTCTGGCATCCGGCTTTAAATGTGCTCATCTATTCACATCTGAGTAAGCAATGCATCCCAGTGAATTGGCTTCAAAAAGAGCAACTCCAAATGGAAAGATTGACATTTCTTCACATTTCATACTGCCACTGCCTACTGCAGAGATGGCTGATTTGTACCTAACACCAACGAGTTGGCACAGGCAGGTTCTGGATGGTGGAGTTTGGAGTTACAGCCTCCAGAGCAAGATCTGGGAGAGGAAAGCAGTGAGTCTCTTCAAATTCCCCAATTCAGCAAAAAAAGAACAATAGGTTAACACCAGGAGAATGAATCCTTTGAAAGGAAGCATCTCTTCATCCCCCACCTAATAAATCTCTGATATAATCTGGCATTTGGCCTCTGAAAGATTGTCAGTCTTCTTGGGTTAGCTGTGGAAATTGTGTGTTTTTTCCAGTAACTTTGAGGGTTGTTTTGGCAGTATTATATACTAAGGAAAGCCTTTTCATTTGAAGTTGGGGATTTCTACAAAAAGCCTGAAATTATTTTTCTCCAACAGGTTTTTGACCTGTTCAATCAAAAAGCCCTTGAATGACAAGTAAAACCTTACTCAAAGTGAAGGTATTTCTACTGTCATTGAAGTATCTCAAAGGGACAAAAATAAAACTTACCCATATCTTTTCTCTTTGTTTACTCCGCACAGTGTTTAAACTGTCCAGTGTGGTTTTTCTCTGAGAAGGTGTGGCATAGACTATTGCTTTCTGGGGTCCGCAAAACTGCCCGGGATTCTGCGGGACAATATTTATCCAGCACCTTGGTCAGATAAGCCTCTCGGCACTCGGAGGAGCACTATCTCTTTTGCTTATCTATATGCGTAAGTTTTGCCTCCACAGTGTGAGGCAGAGCACCCGTTGTTAATAAAGCAGGTAGAAGCAAAGAAGAGAGAACGGACTTCTGATAGCAGTACCCAGACTTTTATTGTTTCTTCAGGATACTGGCTATCAGAGAGACCCCGAGGGGTTAGTTACACAGGGTTTTATAGGGAAAGGGAAGGGGGTGGCCTGGAGATGAGGGTTCACGTTCTTATCAAATCACAGATTGACATGGGATGACAGTTTTCCAGTGAGTTCTGGGCAAAGGCGGAACATATTTGCATTAACCTATGAATGTTACAGAACAGCAGAATTTTCTAGCAGCTCTTGAATAGTAAAACAATGTGATGAATATTAAAATAACAGAGGTGAAAAAAAATCTATGATTGACAAGGTTAAAACATGGCAGCTAGGAGATTTCCCCTAGCTCACTGCCACAATAGGCCTTTTGTAGATATTTCAGAAATGCACAAAGGGTTCTACTTAATTTCTATCCGATAAAAAGTATAGTTGCCTTTATAGTGGAGACTGTAAAACCAGAAGTGATAGCTCTTTCATGATGGTCAGCAAGTATTAGTTTACCCTTCATAGCAGGATTTATTTAATTAAACAAGTGAGGAAAATGTCTAATGCAGTTCCTTCTGAAGAACAAACTAATACAAGATGGTAGTTTTCAGGTATCTCTCTGGCAAAGTTAATTAACTTCACAGGTCAGTCACTGTATATTTCCTATGTACTTTGTAAGAAGGTACTCGGACTAATTACATGAAAAAGAGCACAGGCACAGGCACTGCAGCTGCACAGTGCTTATGGAAGGGAACCTTACCTTTGAAATGGTGCGTAGCATCTTTTGACAGCAACTGCAGAGCCAGCAAATGGTGTGACTTTTGTTCTAGTCCAGAAATTCTTGGGAGCAATAAATATCCCAAGAGGAGAAGCTCTGACCTTTATCTAACCCACCATTTGAATGGCAGATTCTAGTTTCTTCATCCTATGCCTCAGAGCTGAACAAAGGATAGAACCACCTAGAGAAGGATTCATCTCCTTAAACTTCTTCAGCCGTCTAAAACCTGGGTATTTAATCTAAGGTGGCCACCTGGGGTACCTTCATAGTAAATGGAGATAGATGGGTAAGACTCGTGAGATGGATCTTTCTCCGGAATTGCCTGCTCCTCTGCTCCTTCCTTCATTTTCTGCAGAGAGAGATTAAACGCTGGTTTTATACTAGACACAAATTTCAGACTATTAAAGTTAATCTTTCCAGGAAAAAGTAAACAGTTAATATGCATAACACCAAATGGACAGTTGTTATAACCAGGATTCCTTTTTTTAGTATTGCAGTATGAGATTGCCCTAAAAAAATCTTCCTTGATATCCTTTGCTGTTGGAGCCAAGGAAAGTTTATGTGATAGCTATGTTCTGTATTTTACCATAAAAAGTAAGAGTTCATACATGCCAACATTCTAATGACGAAAATTATAGGAATCCAAAGTGTCCATAAAACCATCTGTGCATGTGGTGCCAGTCTGGTCTATGCTGTATGTGCACAGATCAGCTCATGCCTGAAAGTCCCAGATGAGACCAGGCTCCACATGGGCTGGTGTGACATATCTGCACTGAATTCAAAGCGTCCAGGTTGTGTTTGATTTGGTGCACAGAGAACATGGATATACATTTTGGGTGCAGATAGTGACTACTCATTTTAAATTCCTGGATGACCAGAAACCCAGTGTGTTGCACAGTCACAAACCTGGTAGTTTGTTGCTGAAAGTCATCAGATGGTATATTATTGCTAAATGTAGTAAAACTGACATTATATGTGGAAGATAAATTTCAAGACCGCTTAAGTAAAGAAACTATCAAGAGCCACCACTTTGCAGTAGTAGGGTACTGCAAAAAAAATGTTCATCTGTGTAGTGAAAGTGTATAGAGTCTGTGAAGGGCTGCAAGGAGTGGCATGAAGAATAGGGACATTAACCTTGGCGGACTTTTATGATTCCAAGTGGAATAAAGGCACAACATGTACCAGGAAGAATAAAAATCTGAGTGAAGTTTAGATGCCAACTAGGCACAGAAAATAAAATCTACACGTATGCTGTCATTTTGCAAAAAACCTACTTCCTCTTAAGTCAGTGCAAATCCAGCATAAGAAAGCCAAAGGAAAGCCGCTTCTTAACACTGCATGAAATGCACAGTGTCTAAGTCAGTAAATCACTTTCTTTATCAAATAAACTAGTTTCAATACGTAACACCTCTTCAATTCACAGTAAATCTCAGAAGTGATGACTTGTCCTGAAACAATTACTCTAAACTGCTCAATGGTCACTGCTGGGATTGTCTCGGTTTAGGAGACAAAGGTGTTCAGGAGGAGACGCTCAGGGATGAGGGCCTCCTCCCAAGGGAAAAGGGCTTCCCCTCTTCCCTCCGCCAATGAAACAAATTAACAACAGCAAATGAAAGTGGATAAAAAAAAAGGTGACTATTTATTTACACGGAAAAAACCCTATCTCTTAACACGAAAGTGGGAGAAACAAAGAGAACAAAACAGGAAAAGGGTGCCTGCAAGGAGCTGATGGCACAGTGGACGGACCTGGTGGATCTTGGTGACTCCAGCTCCTCACTCACAGGCGTGGCGTTCCTCGCAGCTCAGACTGGCCGGGGCCACCCCGCAGGCTCCCTGGGCTGGAGAGACGGGAAGGAGGGTAGGGAGGCCAGGGAGAGGGAAAGGAAAAACAAAACCTCTTTCAAACTAGCATGAGACGGAGAGCCGTCCCGTCACGAAGTCTCAGTTGAAAGCCGCCGACCTGCCGCCTCTCCCAGAGCCATTGACCCCCTTGGCTGTTGGGCCGAGCCGCTTTTATAGCGGCCTTGCATGTGCCGGTTGGGTTAAACCGACCTCAGCTCAGGCCCTGCCCCTCTGGTCTGTCTTAAAGTTACAGCAGCAGTGGGCATTAAGCAGGCAGGTAAGGAATGAAGTGGTTTCATAATATCACCCCAGGACAGGGATTCACCAGTTGACTGCAGCCATCTGAGGCAATTCATGTTGCTGAGATGGGAAAGCACATTGAAAAGGGAAGCTAAGAAGTACTCATGCGGTGCAGTTTGGTGTGCTGGCCTCCCATCTGACCAGCATGTCACGTGGAGCAGGTTAGGAGTGCAAAGCAGATGGCATGGGCAGCTACGATGGACTGGACCTCTGCACTCAACAGATGGCATCAACAGGATACAAGAAAGTCAGTGGTGTCCTTGTGGACCTGGGAGCACAACAGGAAGGCTCCCAGGGATAGCTGCTGGGGGTCCTGCCACCATATTAAGAGTCAGCACATCATAGCAACTCAGCACCAGCTGAATAACTTTCAGAAATTAATTCTGTATACCTTCCTCCTTTATTTGATCTACGCCTTTAAGGAAAAATGTCCCTATTTTTTCAGAATTTTGGATCTAGATACAAATTTGAAGCTTACAGTGATCTTCACAAACTGTACCTTTGTCTTTTTGCAGCTTACTACAAGTGGCATGTCAGTATTCCTAGCTGCAGTGGGTTTTTTAGTGCAATTCCTATTCAATTCTTGGCAAGATCTTATTTTGTTCCTGTTTATCTGCAGTTATCCTTCACTCTGACTGGAATAGTTGCCTTCTTATTTGTGGAAGCTAATTTTTTCCATAACCTGACAAAAAAAGAAGGAATGGGGTGGGGTAACACTGTTGAAGTACAAGTTTGATATGCTTCATTAATGTCATATTCACATAGAGACATGCACAAGAAGTTCTGGATGTTTTGCAGCCAATGGTTCTTGACTGGTTTCAAGTGAAGCACCAGTTAAACTTTTCTGAAAATGCATTCTGAGATCATCTCATTGTGGTTGGTGAGAGGGAGTGAAAAGAGAGATAATAAATAAAGTAATGAGAAATTAAATAAATGCAAATTTTTTAATAAAAACATGGTGTTCTAATTACAAAGATTTTAATTGCAAGTGTTGGTAATAAGAAAAATAATTAGTGATGGAATTATGCCTGAGGATAGCAGTCAGAAGTTATCTCATGATGTTATCACTTCACAAGATAAGACTTGGGATAAATGTTGGATGCTTGGTGCTTTTTTGCTTTCCCTACTTGCGAGGTGTTAAAGCAACCATATTTCCTGTCAGATCATAAAACATTGATGCAATTTCATATGCAGATCAAGAGGATAAAGATACAATCCCTGCCTCAATAAATAAAAGATCTACATTCCAGTTATGTAGCAAGTAAAATGGTATGAGGCTTTGATTGTAAACTCTGTAGATAGATTTTATTTAGGTTTTTAGGTTCTTGTGGCAAATTTTTTTTATGACAATGTGCTCACAAGTCACTTAGCAAAGTGACACTCTGGTGTCATGTTGAACCAGTCTATGAACAACTATAATATCAGGAACAATTTATGCAGAGAGTGAAATATCTGCTGTTCACCAAAAGTTTTCAAGGTGGATTCACTGCAACACCATGATTGTCTTTGGTTCTCACTAGAGTGAACCCAGTGAGAGTAGCTGTACACGAGTCTTTCAGGAAATCTTGGACTCAAGACTCTGCTCTTGGAAGTCTCTGTTGTGCTCTCACTCCATGACCAGTTTCAGGTGGATAATGTCAGTGTGGGCTGTACCTCGGCTTTTCTGTTTCTCTTATCTGTTAGCTACCATCTCTCATGCTACCTCTTGTTTTGATTAGCAGTGGAGTGGGGTTTTTTTTGTAAATAGTAAGAGTAGTAAATAAGTAATAAAACAAAGTTGTCTTTAATACAGCCTGGAAAAAGTGTTGCAGTGGTCTAACCAAGGATCCAAAAGAAGAATATAAGTTTTCATGGTTGATGCAGACGTCTGTAAATATGGGGTATCCTCAGTCCTTCCATGACAGTGGGAGGTGTCACCCCAGTCACTACAATAACACTTTTAACACTAGGGCAGTTAAGACCTGCAAGTCAGGTTGTTACCAATGGCCTAGCATTCAAAGGGAAAAGCAGAGCGGTCATCTGCTGGTTTTATTTCCCCATGCATAGGTCTTGTTTTTCTCTGGAGTTCATTCTGAAATGCAAGACGCATCATCAGATTTATGATTTTTACAACATCTGCCTTGACAAAAATATGACTGAAATGAAAATAGTATGGTCATGGTGCCAGAACAGTAAGAACAGTAATAATAATAGCCTCTCTCTTCATTATGATCATCATTTTATTCTCACTATTACACCAAATAGTATAATTTATTGCAGTAATATGGCCTGGCTGTGAATGATTATATAAATACATATGTTATCTTTTTCAGGGGTTTTACATATTCATGCTTTCCTGATGAAAATATATTATTTAGCAACAAGGAGAAGGTCTTAGATGAGAAGGAGAGAAAATTTATTCTCTTTGGCAGCTATCCATTTCAGATCCAAGCAGGGTATGAGAAATGCATGCAAATGTGACAGCTGCCTGTTGATACTGGGATTCCTATGGATTATCTATTAAAGCAGCACTTTGTTATCATCTTCTGCATTCTGATCCTGAACTGTGTGAATTTACACTTCATAACAGATGAATCTAACTTTAAAATATATCCAGCTGCTAAAGACAGAAAATAATCCCTCAGGTAATGCATCTCAAATATTCAGAGCAAAAAGAACCGATGTTGATTTACCATCTAAATAGACTTTAAAACACTGAAATCTTAATGGTATTTCTTAGAGTTTGGGGACTTTTCTTTCTATAAAGAAAGTTAGCAGTTCGAAAAAATATTAAATTTGTAACTGAAATATATCTTCATTTAACAATCTCTGCTTGGTCTCCATTTCAAAAGAGATAGACCCAGTCTTGAGGGTATTTGGGCATCCAAGTAATTCTATTCAACTTAGAACTGTCTAAAATACTCAGTGGTTTTACTCATATACATCAGAGGCAAGCATTTTCACTTGATCAAGAACTTTAGGATCAAAGTGTCTAAACTGCAAACCGCTTTACTGTAGTATAGATTTGCATTTTATCTTTTGAAAAAAGTCAATTCTGATATTGTTTTGTAGACAGAATTTTACAAATTCATTTTCCATCTAAGAAAATAAATTTGAATTTTTGCTTTGCAGAGCCTTTATAGCAATCTATTGTGTGATCATTACAATGAGGAATTAGGTACATGGTGATTTCAGTCAAAATTCATGTTAATGCAGTACATATTTAGGCTGTTCAATTATGTGAAACATTAAATTTCTTGGGCAAATAGGGTCTGGCATCCAAAGGGCAGATTTTAAATATTTTGAAAGCTATTTAGAATCTAGTTATACCTGACACAAATGTATCAATATATTATAAGTGATATTTGGAAGGCTCCCGTAACACAGTTTTAAATTAAAAGTAAACTACCAATGATAAAGCTATTAAGCAAGCTTCAAAGTAAATATTGAGCTTAAACCGAAACTAATGTTTTATATAAATGTGACTGCTGAATTTTGCTTGATGAATTTCACAGTTACATCTGTCATTCTAGCAAAGCATGTGGATGTTTTTCCTAAGAGAAAATTGTTAGTCAGGGGTTTTTTGGTTTGTTTTTTTTGTGTTTTTTTTTTTTAACTTTTAATCCTGAGAATAAAATTATGAACTTCTTGCAAATAATACAGCTTTGCTGCAGTCATAATTTTCAGGTGTACTCATCCAACTTTAACCTGACCATACTCTCATTGTTGGGAATTGTAAAGCTTTCACTGCAGCAGAGTTGTACGAGTCCTGTGAACAAATGAAATATCACCTGGGTGCTGTTTTCCATAGAAAAAGATAAAGATCAGTCTCCATGTGATGAAAGAAAAAGAAATCAACTGGTTTCATAATTGACCTGAAGTATTTCTTGAGGGCCTGGAAGTAGGAGAAGAAAGGGGTGTGGCCCATACTTTAATTAATTAATAGCTTTCTCTCAATAAAACTGATTTCACAGAATCAGAGCATTCAGAGAGGGCTGAGTGAGCAACGCTGCTTCCTGGGCATCTGATCCCTGCAGAGCATCCAGAGGCAGACAGCATGGCTGGGACGGGTAGTTTGACTTTCCGGGGAGATCACAATCTTTCTTGGCTCCCACAGACAAGGAGGGAAGGTTTAACACATCTTTTATTCTATGGTAAAGTTGAACCGAAGTGTTTACAGTGACAGTCATGTTTCCAGTAGTGGTCTCTGCTCTGTTCTCAGTACCAAACTGTCTCTCCTACAGTATTCCTGACAAACTGTTTCTTGGTGGTGAATATGTTCCCTAACGACTTCCTAAACACTGGAAAGGGAATAATGACAGTAGCAATTTAGAAAGAAAAGAATGTCATACACATTAATTGATATCTCTTTGGTTTTGAACACTCAAAGGTACTTCCAGCTGCAGCTTTCATCAGGTCTCCTTTTTGGTCTTTAACTTCCTGTAATTTATTGACTTAGTTTAAAATAATAAAAAAAGTCTTGTAAGATACAGAACATTATTGATTGTGTTGAGATTAAAGAAAATTTGACAAATAGAAGAATCTGAAAAATGGCACCCTACAATACTTTCTCATTAAAGATGTCATGGAGTTTTTTGAGGACCTTTCCTACTGCTGAAAAAAACAAAACTATGACATGCTGAACACTAGTTTTAAATATTGATATTCACACAAACTGAGCTTTGCTGATTTATAGTCATAGTCTTTGACTTATTTCTATGTTAATCACACAATTGCAAATATCAGAAAATTAAAAAACACAGAGGTAACATTCTGCTGTAAACACTTATATGAGACCATTACACTATTTAGAATACATCTGCATTGGAAACTAAGTAGACTGGTCCCATAGAGAAAAGCTGTATATTCTTTCCCTTCTATTTTAGGCCAGTGCTATTGTTCATTCTAATTCTTCTTCTATAGGGAACAGAAGTTGAGAAAGGAAAAATAATATTCTAGCCTCCAAATAAATGTAGAAGAAACACAAATACATTTCATTTAGACCATGTCTTTTAGGACCTTTTTCCTGTTTCTAGCTGTATGACCCTAAGTGTGCAGGTCAGGAGGAAAGATCACTTGCCCTTTCTGCTGCTTGGCTCTTAGTGAAGGAAGAGGCTCTCCAGGTGACAGAGCAGGTCCTTGACCTTGGAGGTCAAGACTGTGGGATGTGCCATAGCATGTCCTGCCCTGTGGCTCTTAATTGCTTGAGTGACAAGCACCAAATTGCGTCATGTGGAAGTTAACCTCTCCCCTTTTTAGCATTCACCCTGTCCCTGATCTTCCTCCCACAATACCAGTAATAATTTTAAAGCTTCTTAAAGATCTTGGATAAATACATGATGTATCCAAGTTCCAAGAAACAGTCCCTGAGTAAGTTCACTGAAAGGATTTGATGATGAACAGGAATGATTTCAATTTACATTGACATTTTGAGACCTATCTTTTAGCCATCTTTAATAATTTTTAAATAGCCCTTGCAGAGCCTTAAAATATTTTTTTAATTAAAGTGTAATGTAGCATCTAGTCAATTGCCTCTGTAAGTTTAATTCAAGTTTGCCATCTTCACTGATCTTATGGATCATAAAGAAAATATTTAAATTTGATCTCCATAAATGCACTGACTGAACAACTATAGTTCCATCTTTTAGCTCTTTATTTACTAGATCTGCAGCACCACACAATTATTTGTCTGAAGTATTTCTCAAACTACAATTCTTTGTATGTTTCATCTTATTTAAAAACTGCTTACATTTAAATAGAAGTGTCCGTTACTGAATTGCATCTCTACTTCTTTCCCCTCTTCCTTTATTATCCTTTTTAGAGCCTTGTTTATTTTATAATTCTAATTCAAACACATTTAATTTCTTAATAAAATTTTCAATTAAAGTATCTATAAAATTAGGCAAAAATGCATTGCAGCATTGTGATTATACATCAATTGTGAAAACTACAAATGTTTTCTAGTTAGAAGTTGGAAAAACAAAATTTCAACCTTTCAGATTGGTTGTGATCAACTTTTCAGATTGGTTGTGATCCTTTAATAAATGTAGACAAGCAATTGCTCTTTTTAAAGATATAACTGCTCTGAAAAAATCTTTTAAAAAGTCTTTATATAACAGAAATGAAATTATGTGTGCACTACATAACATTTTTGCACAGGAGGAAGTTGAGTTATATGGACTCTTGCTAGTGTAAGAAAACCTCTTCACTGCCAAAAAGGCACAGTCTTGTAAGACATATCTGGATTTACAGTTGGCATCAAGTTTGAAAAATTGCAGCTCTTCAAGTAAATTATCTCCAGCTTTGTAATTTCTGATATGCTGCTTTTTTCCTGCTTGGACAGAGATCATAACTGAAGTTATGTTTTGAAGCACCTGAATTTTAAATCTGGAGATTAATACACTGCACCAAGAATTATTTTTTTTAAATGTACTCTCATCTATGTTTAATTTATAGCTGTGATTAGCAGCAATAGGAGCTTGATTTTCACACTGAAAATAGAAGAAATCATGTGGTTTTAGTTCTGACTCTGTGTAAAGGATAAATTATTAGTCGATAATGAATATCACTAGGAAGGGAAAAAACAACAAAACTTTCTTGCATCCTAATTAATTTTACATTTAAACCATTGTATTGTTTTCTCTACTGTTTTGGTGTTTAATTTTAGTGCTACAAAATCTTGGCTTAAAACATCCAGTGTACAACAACATAAACCTTTCAACTTCAGAGCTGTCTGTGTGTATACCAAAACAATACAAGATACTGTCCTATTCAGCCACCTGAACATTGTCAATTGAATGAAAATTTCATAGCAGGAGTAAGTTTCAGCATTCATAAAATGACTTCTCTATCACTGTCATTTCCAGATGACTTACGTGCACCAACTTTGGCATTACATGTTTTGCAAAGACGTCAGGTCAGGATTTGTCACAGCCTTTCTGAGGAAGAGAAAGATGTTATTTGAGAAGTGGCATATGAAATTTCAGGGAATGCTACAATCAAATGTACAAAATCAAATCAATTTAGCATAGAAAAGCAGCTCTATTATTATTTGTAAAGTAGCTGCCTATGGTTTGGGGTAGTTTTTGAGAAGGTATCTTAGAAGATAGGACTACAGGCAGGGTGAAGAAATGCTCTCTCAAATTCACTATTTAAACTGTAGATAAAAGATCATCTGTCAATGTCAGCTCATAAAAAGTCAATATATGCTTGGGTACTCTATTAATAATAAGTAAAAATTTTTGAAGATTGTGTTCCCTTCTACTAAAGCATAAGGAAATTACTTTTTAGGACATGAAACACACAGAAATAAAAACAGTATTAAGAGAGGCAAAACTAGTCTAACTGCTAGTTTTACCTATATGCCTTTTAACATACCAAGGCTAGTCAAATTCATATCACATAAAATTTGAATTTTCTTTACCTAAGTCTTGAAAGGCATATTAGTAGACCAGCTTTAGTGCCCATATTCTGAAACTGCTTTGTCCTCCCGAACTGTAGACCCCTAAGTGAAGAATCTAACAATTCAAGGCACGCTGTGGGTACTTCCAGTGGACAGTCCAGACCTTCGCTTTGCTAAATGGTTTTTCAGAGGTCCTGTTTCTCTGCAGAGATAACTTCTGTTCCCTCCGTTGACTGCTCCTCTAAATGAAGCCATCTTACAAAAATGCTCTATCCCTGGAAGTGTTCTAGGCCAGCTTGGATGGGGCTCTGAGCAACCTGGTCTAGTGGAAGATGTCCCTGTCCATGGTAGGGAGGTTGGAACTAAATGATCTTTAAGGTCCCTTCCAACCCAAACTATTCAATGCTTCTCCAGATCTAAAATCAATGGAATGAGAGGGGAGGGCTTGCATTTTCAAACATTTTTATCTACAATTTCGTGACAACTGATTCTGGTCAGAGTGGGGAACAGATGATGACAGACTGCTGAGGTGCTCTTCAGACACCCTGGGGCTTCTCCCTAAGGAATCTAACACTCCAATGTTGGAAAAAGAATTAAAACACCTGTTGGGAGAGGAGGAGAGAGGATACAAGCTGAGGAAAGTGTAGGAATGAGAATATTGATGATTTTCCTGCATTGCCTTGATCTCAGTTGCCATAACTATTTTTGCCCAGCACGAATTGATTGCTTTAGTGGAATTTGGGCATCTTTGCTTGTATACAGGTACTGTAGTTGCATATTGCATAGACATAACTTTGTTGATGGCTGCAAACATTTGTAAAACAGGGTTTAGAAGCACATGCCTAATAGCACTGAGAAAAGGGAGTTCTTTGGCTAATCAGCAGATATCCTCTTGTGGACACCTTGCTACCATTGGGTTAATTAGAAAACAGCTGCACTGACTGGGGGGAAGAGGGAGGTATAGGGTGATGGAGTTTGCCAAATGCCTGTAATGCTTTATTGTCTTTCTCTAACCTTTTAGCCTTAATTGCCATGTTAGGGACTTAATGAGATGCATGTTTTCAGTGCTATACCCCTCAAGTGGTAGGAAATGGGTTTGCTTGGGTAAGTGTATTCAATCCTCTGGGGTTTCCTGTGAACTATTCAATTTAATTGGATTACACCAGGGGTCTGACTGGGTGTGGTGAGAGCCCTCTTCACAAGCCCTTGATTGCTTCATATTGTGTTCATCTTCTTTTACTTCAACCTGGTGAGTTGTAAAATGTGACAAACTGTATATCTTTAGACTTAGTAAAGCATAAAGTTTGCAACTAGGGCAGGTTATGCTGATCTCTAAAAGAAGACAGTTAAAGAGAAATAAGGATACATACAGTATCTACATTAACTGAAGTGTCTGACAGGAGTACAGTTTTTTGAGCTGGTGAACTGAGTTATCACATTCCCTGGTGCCTAGAACAAGCATTTCATAGCAAGGGTATCTGGAAAAGATGAGCACAGTAAGAATAAGATCAAGAGTACCTGGGTTTAGAGCTAGTAAGAGAGGACAGTGCAAGAGAAAAAGAGGGAAGATGCTGAGGAAAGATCTTAATAGATACAAAGCCACACACAGAAACTTTTGACTATCTGTCAGTGTGGTGGTCAAAGAGGTGCTCTGCAGGGAGGGAAACATGAAAGGGTAAAGAATTAAAACTTTCTAAAAATAACCATAAGTGTATGTGAGAAGAAACATTATGTGGACTACAAATTCATGCCAAAAATGCATGCAAGTTTCACGGCTGTTAGTCTAATGCACATGCAATTATAAGAGGTTTAAATGTTTTAGAACATGGTGCAGAAACAGCTGCACTGAGGCACTGGCAACATAAATGGGAGGAGCTACTGTGGTGTGAGCAGGATTTCAAGGACGAAGTCACACTTGTATCATATTGCTTTTGTTATAAATAAATGCGTGAAATTCGTGCTCAAATATGTAATATCGAAATATGTATTAAAGTTAAGTCGTGACCAATTTTGAAACAAGCAGAACTTGCCCAGGGAAAATTGTAGCCTCGCCCAGGAGCCAATTTGCATCAGAAACCAGAGCTATGGAGAATGACGGCTCATCAAGAAAGCATTGAGCTGACTCCTGTTATCTACATTCCCAAGGAGAACTTCCTGGCAGAGTTGATTGACGATCTCCGAGAATCCCCTCCCAGCTTGAGTGTTAATGGTCGAATCAAGAACCAGGATAAGGAACATCATGANGAGGTCAGACCTGTGTTCACCCAGTTCCAACCCCGGGCTTGGTACTGTTTCCTTTTCGATCGTGGCATTGCGTGTTCAAACTCTCGGACACAAAATAAATTTAATACTTGCTTTAATTTGAATTGGGCTTCGTTATTTATGACACTTTCTTCCCTCTTCACCTCCCAGTGTGACCCCACTTTCCTGTGGGAGGTCACTGCATAAGTAGCCATAGTCAAAACACATGCAGGCCCCAGTGCTACTGCAGAAGTTAATGAAGGGAAATACAGACAACAAGGCTGTCCCTGAAAAGAACAAATATTAATATTTTACTACAGGACTGGATTGGGTCTTGCAATGAGGAGACTACAACATTTCAAATCATTCTCAGTATTTTCTGAACTTCAGTACAATATTGTTGCAAAATAAAGTTGGCAATGAAATTTCAGGGGAACGGTTTTGAAGTTACTGCACCATTGATTGTAAGGTTAAAACTGGTGTACCTGGGAAGAAGGCAATCTGACCATTTATCTCAGAATCTATAGCTCTTGGTGGCTAGAAAGTAATCTGAGGAAAAATACAATAGGATAATTTTCTAAGAAACAACCATTTTCTGGACATAGTCATAACTATGATAGAGATATGAAATTAGGAAATAGTCAGTCTCTTTAAATCCTTTCTGGTCTTCAAAGACGTAATAGGTGAAAGAACTGACAACTGAATGGCTTAAATGCCTTAGCCAGAAATAACAGTAGGAAGGAGCTGAACAGTAAGAAGAGTATGCTCGTGGAAACCATCCACTGTGAGCAAGGGAAGGTTGCTTAAATGAGGAGGCAGAAATAAATATGAAGACAAAACACTGTGGGTTTGGATTTTTTGCTGTAGCTATGCATAACTAGATGATCTTTAAGGTTCCTTCCAGCTCAATTCATTCCATACTTCTATGATAAATTTGCATAGAAGCATCAAGTATTTGGATTTACCTACACTGGTATGGTGGCAAAAGTGACTGCAGTTTAAATACTCATTACTTTGAAGCTGTACAATACCCCAGAATATTCCTGAAAATTTTTAATTTTGTCTATACATGGCAATAACAATGACATTGTCACCATGGCAAAGACTTCCAGGTGCATACAAATAAAAAAAAGCATGTGATAAAATTAGTTAAAGATTGATCAGATGAATACTGTGAAAGTCTACAAAGGATTGAAATAAAAAACTGAGATAAATTATGAAGTCAAAGGAGGATGAGAGAAGAGAAGAGAAGAGAAGAGAAGAGAAGAGAAGAGAAGAGAAGAGAAGAGAAGAGAAGAGAAGAGAAGAGAAGAGAAGAGAAGAGAAGAGAAGAGAAGAGAAAAATTTCATGCAAGTGTCATTTGTACCAAAGGGCAAATTTTGAATAACAATGTAAGACAAGTTTTTAAAATCCCCAATAACTAGAAATTTTTGAAGGGAGATATAGTTGTAATATTTTTCTTAAGAAAAGTGTAAACATACTTTATATTTGAAAATGTGACAGTAGGGGTCATTTATTATATTTTACAATGAAACCAGAGGAAAAAAAACCAGAAGAAAAATGACAAATTTATAGTCTTCATTTGAAAAAATCTATAGCAATATATAGGAGTTGCAAACACAAAATTATCTACAGCAAGTTGTTAAAGTTCTGAATTAGTGCATTTAGGCTCATTACATAAGATAAATAAATCAAGAGATATTTAATTCTGTGGTTAAAGCACAGCACTATACTATATATGCAGTAGGGAAAAAGGAAGAATTTAGAAGAAAAAAATCAATCTTTGGCTAGGTTTGTGTGTGGTAAATATAACAGGATTGCAGAAGTGCAAGGGCTCTTTGCAATTGTGTTCATAACCTAATTAGGGTGGTAATTAGGACACAGGTAAAACCACAAAAGGAAAAAAAAGAAGGATGTTAAACTTCAATGAGTGAGTTTCAGAAAAATGTAAAAGCACAGGATGAAATCAAGTAGGATAAATCAATAGAGATAAAGGACACAGAGGGAAATGGAAAACATTGAAAGATAAATTAATGTATGCCCAAGGGTTGTGCATGTAATCTAGCTAAAAATACACCAGAAATAAAGAAGGCTAATGTTGATGAACAAAGAAGCTCAGACCTGAAAATATACACTCTAGCAATAGCCAGGGGACTGTATGAAATGAATGTAGCTGAAAAACAAAAGGTCAGGGATGAAGCTCATAGCACATTTAACAAATTTTGAGAGTACATTTTCCATTAAAAAATATATACAAATCTAAAGACTTAAAAAAAAATCTCTTGAATTTGGAAGTAATTAGAAGAAGATAAAGAACAAAATAATTACTGGGAGAGAGATGTTAAGTGCAAGATGCTGAAAGAAGGAAAAAAACTGTCAAAGATGTTTTGGATTCAAAGAAATTGTCATGCTAGAGGACTGCAATTCTGATATTTGCTTTTTACAATACTTCATTAGCATACTGCAAGGGACTGTATGAATCCTAAAATTCTCTTGTAAATTCAGCCATTTAAGCAGCCAATTTATGGGTAGTTTTATAGGTAGCAGGTACATTATTAGGAGATTGACCTCTCACTACTATTGATTTCTATTCTGGTTTTGGGCCCAACCTCCTCATAAAAATAACAGTAGAAAATTACACTTAAATAACCCAAATCCTCAGAGTTTCACTGTATACATGCTTTCTATGTAACTTTGACTAACATCAGAATTTGTGAAAGCTCAAAGTCTTCCAAAGTTTCAACATAGAAAATGGAGTAAAACTAGGAAACTTTAAAATAAATTTCAAGAAGTGCCAGACTTGCCTGAACTGGAATTCAAAGCAGTGAATCAGTTATGTCTCTCTGGTAATGACCATGGCCAAAACCTAACCTCCCTGATTTAAATTTTTCACTGATGCCTCCTATTGCCCAAACTTCCCTGACAGCCCCATTTCTTCTTCCCACAAGTGTAAAGGGAACATCTGTACTGAGAAGACCAAAAAGCATCACAGCTTATACACTTAACTGAGATGCCTAAAGGAATGGGAGGTTAAATCAGATCTAAATATAGTTTTATTACCATAATTACAAAAACAATTGCTCTCTATACAGAATGATGAAATGAGAAAATCGAATTACTAACTGCCTGAATTAAGTTGATAAATGCACTACAGTATAGTAGGTAGAATGAATCCAGTGAGATAGCTGGTTGAAAATGAGTAATTGATAATCATTTTACACCAGTAATTCTCACTTGCTACAGCCCATAAACTGTCTTTCTGTAATTTTCCCAAGTATTTGACCTTCTTTTTTTCTTTTTTTCTTTTTTTTTTAAATCAAGTAAGAAAATATCTTGGCTTGACAGAAATTCTGTTCATGCCTGATAAAAAATAATTAAAAAGCTAAAGTACAGGGCAAGAAAAATTTCCAGAAAGCAAGAACTCAGAAATCTACCTAGTTGGAGGAAGAAGGAGAGAGAATCAAGTTTGTATCTTCATTTTGAATCTGGTCCTCTTGGTCCTTTCTTTACCATTTCATGTTAATGTTCATGAATGTGTCCATTCATGTTAAAAAATCAGATTTATCCTCAGATCTGAAAACCACTGCAAATTAAGCTTATGAAACTATCTAATAAAACCTAGGAAAAATGCAAGGTGGAAATGGAGACTATTTAGTAAACCTTTCCCAAGGGGCAAAATAATACAAAAGAACTATTCATATGACCTAATATTAACAGATCCAGATTTAGACAACTTAACATAAAGGTCTATGATGTAATTGTCTATAGATATATATGTGTGAATTTAGCGCTGAATTAAGTTTTTGTCTTGGGACTGAAGTAATCCTATATCCCTAAAATGAAAAAGGAGGCAGCTTTAATCACTTACATTAGGTGAGATGAATTCTGCCTTAGTAGTGTCTGTCTCTCTGTGGGCTAAGGGGGGGGAAAGATGACAAAATAAATCTGTATTTTGTCAGAGGTTTTGTGAGACAACATACTCAGGTCAAATTCTTCATGACAAGCAAGTGTCCAGACCCACTGACTAAGAAACAATGGTTCATTTTCCAGTTTGTAATGGTTCATAATACTTTTTCTTTCACTGTAAGATTCGTATTATCCACACTGATCTTAACATTTTTCACAAAATTAGACAGTTAAAAATCTGAAGCACACAGTTGAAGAATTCATACTAGGCTCTCTCCAAAGTACCACTGATGTTTCAGAGATTTGTATCCTGACCTCACTATACAGTTCTTTCAAAACGTGTGAGCAAGTGCAAATGTTTCCTTCAAGGTGTATGCAAGTATAAAACAAAATAATAGTAAATTATTATTTGACTTTTAGTAGTGTCAACACACCTCTGATGACATAAACAATCAACATTTTCCCTTTATTTGAGCTGTGCTGCCCAGAGAAGAAATACTTTGCATTATTCACAGTCACAAGAAGTAGCAATCAAAAACTAAGTATGTTTTATATAGTGCAATGAAAAAGAAAACTGCACCCTGGAGTGTATCAGTAGAAATATTTTCACTAGGAAAAATTTAAATAAAAGAAAGAAATAAATAAAAGGCAGTTTGTCATCAGGAAAAAGGGTCCAAAATTGAATATGTAGGGAATGGTTGAATGTGTTCCAGCTCTACGAAGAGTTAAAAAATGAAGCCTGGAAGCAAGTAAGGAAATGCTATTGTTGTCTCTCTGGGTAGTTGGATGACCTTGGCCACCACTGAGCACCCACTCAGTCACTCACAGAAAGAGAATTGGAGGGAAAGTTGAAAAGCTGTGGGTGAAGATAAAAACAGTTTAATAGGTGAAGCAAAACTGCATGTGGAACAATGCAAAATCAGGTATTCATCCTTACATCCAAGCAGTAGGAGGGTGGTTAGTCATTTCCAGGAAAGCCAATGCTCACCACAGATAATAGTTACTGTTGAAGCCGTAATTATGAATGTTTCTACCTTCTTATTTCCTTGAGCTTTTATTGCTGAGTGTTACATTATATGGCCTGGAATATCCTTCTGGTCAGCTGGGGTCGGATGTCCCAGCTGTGTCCCATCCCAACCCCTTGCCCACCCCAGCCCTCTCAGTGGGGAGGCAGCAGGAGAAACTGAGAAAGCCCAAATGCCTTGCAGGCACTGATCAACAATAGCAAAAACACCCATGTGTTATCAGCACTGTTTCAGTCTCAAATCCAAAACACATTGCCATATGGGCCACTTTGAGGAACAATAACTCCATCCCAGCCAGACCCAACCAGTATATTAGCTGAGAAACAAGAATAAGGAAAGAAAATAGACATTTACTTTGGAGGATGATGACACAGTATTTCTTTCTGGGACTTAAAGACTTCACTGTTTTGAATTCCAGTTCTTGCAAAATTAGAGCAGTGAGTTTCTGGAATTCCTCTTCATTCAAACAGGGAGGACAAAATTAATTGCTTTTAAGGTGCAGCCACATAATTTGATGAAAAGCTTTATATTGTAAGAGTCTTGCAATACCAATTCTCAGTGACCCATATCTCTTCCAGTCCATTGTTGTTTGTTGTTTGGAAAAGTTTTTAAGAAATATATTAACATCAAAAAAACTGCTTTTACTCCCTTTTCTCTTCAAGACTGATAAACAAACAGTAAATATGAAGCACAGTCTGCAGGTAATTTCGAATTAACTAAGCTACTTTATATCTATTTTCTCAGACACTGGTAACTGTTTAGCTGAGATAGCACAGGTAGGAACAGCCTGGGAAAAGCCACCCATCAAGAAAAGTAAAATATTCTGCCAGCATGTGCTGGGCTCCCTGCTGCTGCAGACTGCCAATAATTAAAAATATTTTAGGTGTATCTGCAATGGCTGCAGGTCAGATATCACTTAAAGTCAAAAGAGGAAAGGAACTTCTTTCCCAGCCAAAGTGTGACCAAAGCCCACTTCCAGGCAGCTGAGGACAAGCAGCATGCAGCAAGATGCTCCTTGAGATAGCACACCCTGGCACATCTCCTCATTGATCCCCAGACTGGGGAGGAAACTAGCTTCTTTAATCTTCTGAAATGTGCAATTTGTCTCCAGTAGTTCTAGACAACTTTGTTCTCTCGTGCACTCAATCTATTTACAGTACTTTGAATAGGCTAAAGCAATTTAGAGTCTCTGTGCAAGATGGAAATTCCTATTCCTCTCTGCAGAGAGAAATGCTTCTAAACTACTCCTTAAGCTCTCTGACAGCCTTCTCACTCCTCCCTATGTTTTCAATGGGAGGTAGTGAAGCACATAATTTATAAGTTGTTCTAATGGGGTATCACACTGTTTTTAAGAGGAGATTTGGAGGAAGAGAAATCATAAGAGCTGTGTTGTGGGTGAAACCTGACAGCCAAACTGAACTAGCTCGACACATGGGAGGGATTTTTTTTCCATATTTGTCATGCTCTTATATTTTTAGAAAGCAAAATTGAACAATAAAACTTTACAAAGTAAAAAAGGTTGTATAGCACTTCATACCCTTGTTTTTGAGAGCTGAATTTAAGTGAGGTGGGAATTTCCTATGAAGTCTGTCTTCTGTCAAAGGACTTCATTAACATGCCTCAGATAAAGTTTACTGCTACTTCCTTAGAAAAGGACATTGTCATACCAGGAGAAAATATATTCTTACCAGATTTGTAAACAGAAAATAAGATTGTCACTCTAATTGAAAATAAATACAACAGTGTTTTCCCTGGGATTCTCTTCTGGATGATAAGCACTCACAAAATATATTTGTGGAAAAAAAAGCTCTCTCGATTACTTTCCCCTAACAGCTTTCCCTTTTAAAATACTTTTCTCCTCTAAGGTGCTACATGTCTTCACAGCTTTGGAAGACCTTTGCGGAAAGAATGAGAGTTTCTGGAATTTATGCCCTGGCACTCTTCTAGAGATGTTGGTATCCACTTTGCAGTGCACAAAGACTGGCTGAAGCTTCAGACAGAAGAATCCTTCTCTTCACTAGGAGTACCTTTAGCAGATATTCACTTTGATCTTGCTAGTTCTTCACAGTCAGCATGAGGATTACATGTTGAGAAGGGATCAATCACTCTTTGTTGACAGCTGGAAGAACAAGGCTGAAAAATCATTCACAAAGGGATTTCTTAATTTTGGGTTTTCCCTGAATTTCCTTCTCTAGAACAGATAATTCTAGAAACCTGAATTCATCAGGAGTGGACAATGCTTCTAGAAGTCTTTTCTTTGCACTAGGATGTGTCAGTTTCAAGGGGTATAAGTTTTACTCCAAAGGAAAGTTAAGATATACCCACAAAAAAAAGAAAAAGCCTTCCATACATACCATGAAAAAATGCATTAGAAAATTTTCTAAAACAAACCTGAAAAATAAGGGATCATCTTAGAGAGATATTTTCTAAGGTCACATACGTCATACAAAGAGAAAGCTCTCTCAAGATATATATAGAGAGATCAGTGTTGCAGAAATACCCAAAATTCAACATTATAGTATAAGATTCCCAAAGCTTCTTGTTCCCCTGGATATGCACGTGATAGATACTCCAGCCTCTATTACAGTAAAATAACATTTAAATTAATGTTAGGCTTTGTTTCATGTAAACTTTCCCGTGAACATTTGTCATTTAGATTTTTCAACGCTTATGTAGGACCCATCATTCGCTGATTGAATTTTGCAAACCTAGTTTTGAATAAACTGGTGTTTTTTAATGCTCTTTCAGCATTTCAGTGCACCACTCTATCAGAAAACTGACAACATTAGAAAAGTGAGGCATGAGATGAAGTTTCCGAGCACAAAAGTTCAAGTGTTAACATACAGCTGTTGATGTGAAGTTTGATAAAAGAGTTTCATGCAATAAGATGTAATCTTCAAGATTGTTTTCAAGTACATGCAGTTAACAATTTAGTTTGTCTTTTATTCTTGTACTCCTAAATGGGTAGTAATGCTCACTGGCAGTCAGCAAGCAACAGGTTGTGTTCTGCTTTCTCTGGGTGTGCTCTGGCATGACTCATTTATCTCCAGAAATGCAATAAACTAAGGACCTCCTGTCATATGCTCCTTGTCAAAAACATTTTAAACTTATTTTCAAAAACGAACAGTATAATTTAGAGATGTTTTAATGGCTCTTGAGCAGCCATCAGATACATATTTGGGGTGGAGGAATGCAGACTGCCCGCTATGGTGCTGGGGATCAAGAGGCTCCCTTTGTAGAGACTCCAGACCGGTAATGATTACCTCTCCTGGAGGCCGGATATTTTATGCAATTGTCGTCAAGTTACCCCTGTGCTAGACTATCATTCCCAGGCAAGAAACATCACTGCCTATAGCACTAAGTCTGGATCCCTTTGGTCTGTGGTAACAAGCAGTCTCCCATTAAATTCCCAGGCACAATTTCTCTGACAGGCTCCTCAGATTTTTCCCAATTTGCAGGAAAACACAAAGGAAACCTTTGAAGTAGCTCTTACTGTGCTGGCTGGTCCCACTCGCACTGCTGTTTCAATGTCCTAGCAACTGGACAATTAGGGTTTTTACTTAGAAAAAGTATTTCTTCCCCAAACAGTTGATAAGTATTCCCCAAACCCAGCCTTGTTTCAGAAAGGAATTTATCATCTGCTGGCCATAGGTAAGGAGGATGAGGATACCTGAGATATACAAAAGAATTGAACATGTATGAGACAGAAGAAAGTCAATATCCTGTCTGATGTAGCCAGCAAGGCAGGTAGACCACAGCTGACTTCAGCAGAACCCTTCAGGTGTCTCTGTCCCAGACTCCCGCTCCAGCAGTGTGCAGCAGTTCAGGCACGACAGATCCGTGCTGGCTCTGTACAGCAGTTCCACTTTGCATCTGAGCAATAATCCCTTGGACCAGGAGCACTGCCGAACAGCGGCGCAGAGGCATGGAGCAGGAAAGCTCTCGGAGCTATAATGTAGTGCCCATCAAACTCCACCTCCTCTCCAAGTCAGCCATGCCAGGCTTGGACTAGCTCCATGCAGAGTTGTTTGGTAGACTCTACATGGCGCAGGGAGGCCAAGTAATTTTAGCTCAGGCTCTGTAAACTGGTTCTGGGCCAACTTGACCCTGCAAACTGCAAAGCCACCATCCCACAGTGCCCTATTGTAGCATACAATTCTTGCCAGACCAGACCAGTCTCTGCAAGGAGCCAGCTCAGTGTGCCTGCAATCTGCAGTTCAACTAACCCACAACTTGTAAACCACTCACAAATAGCTTAGAGTTGATGGAGTAGAATTCATTTCATCCATGTATATTCTCATTAATCTGCAATTTCTAAGCAGGAAGCTGGGGGGAGGGAGGGATGATAAAGGACATTTTACTGAAGTGAATCCGAGTGAGACATTAAGAAAGTCATGACATTAAATTGCACGAATAATACATGAAGCAGGTTGGTTTTGGAAATTAAACAAGCCTCCACTCTCATAGGCTGTGGTATGAATTATATCTGGTCATTTTCTGTGTGGCTTCTTGGGTTAGGATAGGTAGAAGAAACTTACTACAAGTACTGGAACAAAATAGATTCCGTATCACAACTGTCATACCAAAAACAATCTGTCCAAATGCTGCCATTCATTTAACAACTGAAGTTCTGAAAATAATTCTTGAATTTGTTATTGAACAGCCTTCTCTGCTCAGCAGAGCTGCTTTATACAATCACTCACTTATGTAATTTCTTCATGTGTATGAAAATAACCATTCACTCTTCATTGGTCCTATTTATTCTCGATAGTGTATTTAACTACTTTGCAATGTCTTTCATCTCAGAACAGGGAACACACATACTTGTCATAGTACCTACCAGCACTCCCTACTTGTTCTGGCATAACTAGCCAACTGGTTTTTAAGAGATGGTGGTTGGGCAATTGTTCTCAAAAACAGTCAATAGATAGTGTAATTCCTGTTTCCATGGGAATATGGCACCAAAATTTAAAAAATTATCTCATATGTGTCAAGCAATAGACCTCAAAAGGAACAGAAGAGAACTTCTGGGATGTTAACATGTAGAATAAGATTGACTGGAAAGGCAAAGCTGCTAATTATAAATAAGAAAAAGATGCTTAGATTTGCTGATCCTTTATGAGAAATGGCTCAGTTGCTAAGAATATATCTGACATTTCATAAGACCTTGGTCTGTTTATTCAGCATAAAAGGCAACAAATATGTTATTTATACTTTAAAGCATCCAAATGGCATCACCTTTGTGCCCTAAATAAATTTTGAAGAAACTAAGGAAAACAAATATATTCCTTTTCTCATTTATTCATGCTAGTTAAAAATGTCTTTCTTGAAAAGTAGTGATAAAGTTGCAACAAAGATTCAACTGCACTAAATTCTTGGACAGTATCCATTCTAACAACAAGCCAGCCTTACCAAGGGGGAGAGGAGTTGGATGTATTCTTATTTCAAGGTGTTGTCCTGTGAAGATGCCCATAAAAAGGAGAAAAAAAATAAGTAGAGCTTTGCCAGTACATATGGTGTAACTTTGAAGAGCACGCTTCAAAGTTTATTTTTGACATATCTGCAGGACAGATTACATATGTTAAAGTAAATCAAATCCTTAAGAGATCACCTAAAAATAAATTACTGACTTATGTTCCAATATTTCTATTCCCAATGAAGTCAATGATCAGACTTGTTCATCGGCAGCAGATAATCTAAGCATATTGATGGAGAAAAAAAATAGGTATTTTAGAAATGCTTTTAGAAATAGGTACAGAACCACAGATACCTGTCTTGATATCTTTGAAGGGATGAAACCTCCTGCTGTGGATTATTTGTGGGGCATTCATTTTCCTTTCTTTCCCAGAGGAAGTCTGCTGACATAGGGCTTGAGTGCTAATGAGTTCTTGCAATTCCCATAACTGGTATAACAGATGCAAAACCCCATCCGAATCAAATGTTTGGCTACAGGAGGAGCAGGAAGAAGCATCTGGTTTTTGGCAAATGAAGCACTTCTCAGCATTTCAGTGCAGGGGGGTGAAAAATCACAGTGAAACCCTAGCCTAAGGTATACTTTTGTATTCAGCATTAATGTACAAAAGGTGTCATTATTTTAAGGCAATAATGAACAAGCAAAGCCATATACCTTAAGAAATATCACTCAAAGCAGCTGTGAAAATCCTCTTTTTCATGCATGCTGACACTAAAAGCAAAACCTTTGGATTCTGTGTACAAGACACTAGCATGATGCAACTTTATGTTTAGAAAGTGCTGCTACTGACTGGGAATACTTCTTTGAAAACATACAAAATTAGATGCAGTGGTAATAAGAAAAAGCCATTTTGACTCATCAGACAATTATTTTTCAGAAAGAGCATGGCAACCAGCAAAGGACCATTTTTTAACCTAGCAGTTCCTCTAGCTAAGGTGCATGACTTTCATATGAGCTCTGGGAAATGTATCATTTATATAGAGCTCTTAGCACTTTTTCACTCACTGGCAATACAGTTACTGATATGGCGATCTGGAAGAACAGAACACCATGTAACCTTGATTTACTATAAATTCAGCTCTGATGAATTGCTTTACTAACATATGACACCTTACAACACAATCCTCTCCAGTGTGGAGTTTCACTTGATCAGAAAAAGAGCTTGAAAGGAGACATATGAAGGCAAGTGTCTGTTATAGAGTTCTTTGGTTTGCATTACAAGAAAGGATTTGAAAAATAAATCTGTGGTTGCAGTCTTAATATTTGATTTGTAAGAACTTCTACTGACTTCTTGAATAGTTTTGCTAAACCTTTATTGAGTTCAGTTGCTGCTACTCTTTCCAAATTCCTTTGGGGTTTTGAGCTCCTACTGCTTCAAACAGAAACCCATATAATTCTCAGATCAGACTGGATATTCATTTTGTAATTTACTATCCACTTGCGGGTGATCCTGTGCTGTCCAGACCACTTTAGTAATATTCACAGCACGCACATTCCCGTGTAATGGGGGTCAGTGGCTCTAGCACAGACAGGACTGTTCTGCTCTGCCTAATCACCATAAAGCTGTAACCGCTCCAACTGCTTCCCATGAGCTGAAGGGAGAGGGAAAATGAGGCACATGGACATCTAAAAACTATTTGGTGTCCTCATTTAACTCTTCTGAAAGGGGCAGTTACAAGGTTCAGTGGTCTTAATGAGAGCCAAATCCTTTTGGTTTGATTTGTTTGCCGGTGATATTACCCACCCTAGAACACCCATGCCTAACTGCCCTAATTTTCCCTTCCAAATATATAGAGGAATGCAAAGAACCATTCTACCATAGAAAATAAAGATATGACTGTATCTATAGCCACTAGCTTGGCTATAGCTTTGATGATACAGCAAAAACGTTTTCTGCTAATGAATCATATATATACATATATATATATCACTGTTTCTTTTGCAGCATTATTCCAACCCTATTCTGACTATTTGGCATAATTTGGAATCACCCATAACATATATAATAGAAAGTGCATGTTTTTGTGTCTTGTTCCTTTATTTTTCCAGACATAAAGACTTGCGAGTGAGTATGGGTGGCAGTTCAAGGGCACACAGTATTACAATGCAGAAGGAGGGAAATGAGAAATGAAATTTCATTAGTTAATTAATGCAGTCAGTGGTTTTATGCTTGCAGTGTTTGTAATTTCTTTGAGGCTTTTCCAGATATGCAGCTATACCACAATTCCTCATTCTTTCCTGTTCTTTCACTTTCAATGCATTCTTCTTCTATGAAAGAAAGATCAAATACAGCTCCTGTAGTCAGGGTAGTTTAAAACTGAGCTGAGGACATCAGGAACAGAGACTATATCTACCTGAACCCTTAGCTATCACTAGCTGCTTGTTGTTAATTAGGCATAATTGAGCACCCATAACACCCATTATTTTAACAAAACGATCAAAAAAAGACTGTAGCATCTCTTAGCCTCAGGTTTCTTTAAGGAAATTTTTTGTCTTTTTTGTCTCCTTTTCCCTTAATGAGTAGAACTAAAAACATAATTATATTACGACATTGAGTCAAACTAAGTAGCTTACTGAACTATGCCAAGGAAACACTAACAGATTGTTGAGGTTTTGTATGGGTAGAGTACATCCATGCTTTCTCACCTTCTCTTTCATGTTGAATGCTGCCTATCAAATGAAGGACTGCAGAGTATTGTTGCTAAAAGAAGTCTTACTGCTTTTTCACCACATTTTGTGATGTTTGCAGATGCAACAGACTTTTTACTTGAACAGGTGTCCCAGACAGGCTATTCAGAACTCAATTGGACTTAGCCCTTAAGCAACCTGAGCTACTTTTGAAGTAGCTTCTATCCTCAGAGTTAGCCCTAATGACCTCTAGATGCCCCTTCAACCCTAATTAATATTAGGACTAACATCCTAGTAACTTGTGAATTGAGAAATTTCTTCTGGAGTGTTGGTTCACTAAATTGATTTGAGGGAAAGTCAGGATATTCAGGCTGTTTCTGAGACATACTGTACCTGGGTGTATTTCAGTTTTATGGTTTTGTAAAACATGATCTGTGGGCTGTAACTTTTAGTGCAATTAAAGGTGAGATGCTGCTGAAGGAGACTTAAAAATGTGGTAGAGAAGGGCTCAGAAACTGGCTGTCTTGCACAATGGTACTGTCTCTGGCTTGTCTGTGATCACACTCAGATACGTTCACTGTCTTTTCCACTATCAGCCCTAGACAGTAGTTGTAATTTCTACAAATGTGAATACAGTCAAACTCCTGAATGCAGGAAAGCTGGGAGTGTAGGTCAAGGTCTAGCTGTCTTTTGGGGAGGTGGAAGGATACTTACTTAGTCTGGAGAGGGTTGCTCCCTCATTTTAGCTTTGCTTTTGGAAGATTTCATTACATCCCTCTTCTGTTTCCTGGCTTTTTACATGCAGACAGAACTGAAGCTGTGCTAATTCTTCACTGTAAAATGGAATAAATGAAAATTTCCTCACTTCAAATTTCCTTATGTTACTGAAAATTGAGGCCAGATAAATCAAAAGAAGTGAATCTCCCTTTTCAGTAAGGATTTACTTTGAAAATCAGTACGACAGTACACAGGTGGAAGAAAAAAACAAACTTGCTCCTTTCACTCAGCTCAATATTAAAAAGAGAAATTTGTGTGATGCCTCTGTTCAGGAATGCAAAATGAAACAAAACAACTCTCTACCTTACTGGAAACAGAATCTACTGAGTGCTAGAATGCTCTAACACTCATCCGTCTTCCTTTCAGCTGCTCACCAATGTTATGTTTTTTACCAAGAAACATATAAACAGCGGAAAAGAAACATTTCATTTAGAATTTTCAATGCTAGATAGATTTTCATTTACTTCACTTCTTAACTTTTTGTCCCGCTTCAATTTTCTGTGTTGTGGCAGTAACAGCAGTAACATTAATACATAATTAGATGGGTAAGAATGTGCTCGAAGTCAATAGCTTGTAATAGCTCCTTTGGAGCCATAGTAAAATATCTCCTATAGCAAATACATGGTTATGGACTTGTTAAAACAGACATTAGTTATCCAGTAGTCCATTATGGCTCCTTGTAGTCTACCATTTGAGTAGCTCTATATTTAGAGTCATATTGATCAGTAATTAAGAGATAGCGTGGTGGCAAAATAGAAATAAATGATAAATAATCTTAAAGAAATAATTTATAAAAATAGTAGAATCATCAGGAACTGGCAAACATCTTTTGTGTTATGTTAGCTTTCATATAGAAACCAATAAACTCAATAAAATTATAACTGATATTGTGAGATTCCCTTGTATAGGCTAAGAATGTTCTTTCATTAAGAATTAATTTTTAAAACAGATCTATTAAAACTAGGAAGGAGTCAGGCTGATCACCACCATGTATACTGTCTTCATCTCACAGTAAAAATTAACAGCAGTGAACGTAAGCACTGGTAATTTAACCACTTTTAATTTTATTCATCTGGAGCTTTCCTGTCTCTCATTAGTCTGTGATACCATACAGATGAGTTTATCCAATTTTCTGTTTTACAACAATATTCCCTGAAATGCAATTATAATAATCAACTAGGTATAAATAGTTAAGTCTCTATTAGAATATGCCTAGAAAAGATGTTCAGGCGTGATAATCTTTCAGACTGTTCGAAGAGCCACAGTAGTACTAATCCCTTAAGGTTTTCCCATGATACTCAGGATATTGGGACACAATTACATATAAACCCAGAAAGAACAGGTATTCCTTACTTGTTTTACATTTCCCTCCACAAGAGGACTGCAATATTATTACTTGTGGTATGCGTAATGGAATTGCTTCATTCACAATAGCTCTTGCAAATATAAAGATCTAGTTACCATGCTTGTACTAACTGAGCAAAAGAGGGATGTTCTGCTGTGAACCTATTCTTCTAAGTGTTCCAATCCCTGCATTAACATTAATTAGCAAATTCATCTTTCAGTGTCTCCCACATGAGGCATGTTCAGTCAGGGTTGGGTCAGTAGGGAATTTAATTAATTTATCAGCAAATTGGATTTTTTCACTAGGTGTCCTTGCTTTGGCTTTCTTTTTGGTTTTTTTTTTTTTTTTTTTTTTTTTTTTTTTTTTTTTTTTTTTGTTGGTGGGGGGGTTTTTACCCAGAAATTTTTGATGATTTATAAAACTACAGGGGTTTTTTTAATGTACAATTCTCTGATGCAGAGGTTGTTAATGGAATGATATTGAATAGAAATGCTGTAAAGAGTATCAAAACAGAGGTACTGTCTTCCTCACTGATCATTTGTAAGCAGGTAGTTCTGCTATAGTGAACTTTTTCCTGTGTAGGCTTGCAGTCTGGTGGGAATATTACTTTACAGTAAACCTGCCAATAGCTGGCTGTATAAATGCCTGATACTTATGGCTTAAGCAGAAAGGGTATCAGTGTGTGAGAATTCAATTCAACAAGGCTAATCTCAAATGCAATTAATGTTCACGTTCTTTTTGTGCCCCTATGGTAGACCATTTGCCCAAGGAATTTATTGGAAGTGATACATTTAATTAAACTTCTTGAAACACTTGGGCAATGATATAATTTATGCAATAAGGCACCACTTTTGGAAAGCGGAAAGAGGAGCAGCACAATTGTTGTATGCATGCTATACTGCTTTACCTTTAACACAGGGTAGGTGGGTTCCATGGAGGCTGCATGACAAGTGCTGTTCAAAAAAGGTGATTTCCTCATGTTCTACCAAAATGCTAAATAAAAGTCAGCAATGTTTTGATCTTGTGTCCGTTTTGATTTAGCTATATGTACTGTGTGAACAAAGCAAGGAAATTCACTAAACTGCTTGTAGGAAAAAACCGTGGCTTTCTGTATTTCATTGGGATTATATCTTTAGTAATATGAAAGCAAATTTTCTGCCTACTTAACATCTATTCTTTAACAAGTTGTAACCATAACATAAGCAGTGCCAGGGATGATCACGGATCAGATCATCCTAAGTGCTGTCACATGGCACATGAAGGATAACCAGGGGATCAGGCCCGTCCAGCACGGGTATGTGAAAGTCAGGTCCTGAGTGACCAACCTGATCACTTTCTATGGCAAGATAAGCCACTGAGTGGATGAGGGAAAAGCTGTGGATGTCATCTACCTGAATTTTAGTAAAGCCTTTGACAGGGTCTCCCACAGCATTCCCCTGGGGAAACTGGCTGTTCATGGTTTGAATGGGTGCACTGTTCACTGCGTTGAAAACTGGCTGGGTGGCTGGGCTCAGAGAGTGGTGGTGGATGGAGTTACATCCAGCTGGTGGCCAGTCACCAGTTGTGTTCCCTAGGGTTCTGTACTGGGAACAGCCCTGTTTAATACCCTTAGTGATAATCTGGATGAGGGGATCAATGGCACCTTCAGTCAGTTTGCAGATCACATCAAGAGGTGTGGGAGTGTTGAGCTTCCGGAGGGCAGGAAGGCTCTGCAGAGGGATCTAGACAGGCTGGATCAATGGCCCAAGCCAGCTGTGTGATGTTCAACAAGGTCAGGTGCCGGGTCCTGCCCTTGGGTCACAACAACCCCATGTAGGCTTGGAGAAGAGTGGCTGGAGAGCTGCCTGGGAGAAAATGACCTGAAGTGCTGGTCGATAGTGGCCAAACATGAGCCAGCATGTGCCCAGGCACCCAAGAAGGCCAGTGGCACCCTGGCCTGTGTCAGCAATCGTGTGGCCAGCAGGACCAGGGCAGGGATTCTCTCTCTGTACTTGGCACTGGTGAGGTCTCATCCCTGAGTCCTGTATCCAGTTTTGGATCACTCACTAGAAGGACAGTGAGGTGCCTGGTGCGAGTCCTGAGAAAACAATGAATCTGGTGAAGTGTCTGAAGCACAAGTCCTGTGAGGAGTGGCTGAGGGAGCTGAGGGTGTTTAACATAAAGAGAAGGCTGAAGGAGGACCTTGTCACTCTCTGCAACTACCTGAAAGGAGGGTGTAGTGAAGTGAAGTGTGTGTCGGTCTCTTCTGCCAGGTAACAAGTGATAGGAGAGAGGAAATGGCCTCAAGATACTATGAAAAAAATCTTCACTGAAAGGGTTGTCGGGCATTGGGACAGGCAACCCTGGGAGCTGGTGGAGTCACCATCCCTGTCAAAAATTCTGTACTTAAAGTACATGTATATGTGGCACACAGGGACATGGTTTAGTGGGGGACTTTGCAGTGCTGAGTGAACAGTTGAATTTCAGATCCTGGAGATATTTTCCAATTTAAATGATTCTATAGAACTTCAATTAAAGAGAGATTCTGTCTTGCTACCAAGCCATCCTCCATTTGATGTTAAAATGTGTGTGATTGCAGAAATAAATACAAGAATTCTCATAGAAATTTTATTTTTATAGTTTTCTTGTGCTTTTTTTGATAAAGCTAGTCTGTGCTACCCTCACTCTGTGCTGATTCTGCTCAAGTCTGATATTCTAAGATAAATTATACAATGCAATAAATTATAGTCAATGTTTTTCTTTAATATACCTGTTTTCACAGTGTTCTCAGAGCTCAGCACTACAACTGAAATTTGTGAAGGCTGGCTGAGTGGGTAAAAATTTTCTTTGTGTACTGTATGTTTAAGGAATTCAGGAGATTTTAAATCCCCATGGCCTGAGTTTTGGCTCCCACTGTTTGAAAATTACTCTTTACAGAAGAAAGAGAGGGTAAAAATAGATCTGTAGGTGGATTTCTGCAAGGAAAGAAAGGAAAGAGGAATTTTGGTCAATTGCTTGCATGGACTTTATAGATTCTGAATTATTTCAGAATTTTTTGTACATTGACCCAAATATATGAGGTGAGATATCTCCAGTGAGATGGCTAAGAAATTTCCTCTGAGCCCACAACCCCTAATATAAATTCAATTCATATATCAACACTACATTTACAATTAAAATTTCTCCTAAAGTCTCATAAAATAAAAAACCGAAAACACAAACTAACAAGCAAAAAAGCATTGTTGATGAGATTCATGAGCAGAGTTCCAATTCAGACAGTGAATTCTGCAGTGACACCACTGTCCCAGACATGTTCTTTCATTGAATGAAAGCATAAGAATTGTGATATGTTGGTCATTTTTGTTATAGAAGCATTTAGATTAGATTTTTCAAATGCAGATACAGTCCCAAAATATTAATTGTAAGAACCATAAAGAAGCTTAATCTCCTGAGTAAATGTAATTATTCCCCCCCATCTTGTGTGCATTTGTTTGTATCTCATTCAAAGACATATAAAAATGTTAAATATTTTTAATAAAAATTGCTGATTTTTTCACATATATGTATGCATATATATCAGGAAAGATACATCTGGAGTATTTAGTGCTTTTCAATCAGAGTAAGTAATACTTTTGCTAGGGTTCTGTAAAGTGAAATTTTATATTAAGCATGGGAAACCCTTCAAAAGGCAATATAAACAAACAATATACCAAAATGGCAATGTGAACAAACAATACTAAAGCACTGCTGATCACACACTGTCTCTTCAAGTCTGTCCAGGCTCAGTTGGAGAAGAAGGTAGATGCTTCTTGAATAATATGAAAGCATTCTTTTCTTTTACCTATGTACTTTCAGTTTCCATTATACAAAATACCATGGAGAGCTTACTTGTGTTTTAGAAATGCCTTATTTCTCCTGAAAAAAAGGCTACTGTTGGGGGTTATTTTTGTCTGTAGGGAAATAAACACAGACAAAATTTTCATCTTTGAGAAAGTCTCCTAATACTTGATTAAAAAAAAAAAAAGAAAAGGAATGGGGATTAAAGAGACAATAACAAATGAGAATATGTGTGCTAATTGCATCCCAGCATGAGTCCATACATCTTACCAGGTGTGAGTATGCCAGTCTGAAGTCAATCTGCAGAGCTTCACTGACAGTAAGGTTATAAGGTGCCCTTCCGTCTTGTTAGTCAGACTGTCTGTTCATCATGGGGAGATGATGGATGCTGAATTCAAATGAAAGATTTCAGACAACCAATAGGGTCTGCTGAAATTACTTTGACAGCATTTGTTCCTAAGTGTTACTTTCATCTATGCAAAATCCTGAAAATTTGCAAAACCTAACATTCAGTCAGCTAGATTTACCATCCCTTCTTTTTCAAGGAGCCAGATCATGGGTTGGACCCGTACTAGGACCATCCTTGGAGTTTCTTTGTTGCACTTCTAGACCAAGTGCGATTCAGAGGTATTTAAGACCCCCAAACATTTCACAAATTCTCTGTCATTTATGCAAACATAGGACAGAGAAAACTTATCTCTGGCTGACTTGATGAGGAATTTTCATTTAATACAGAGTCTTAGGAGGGACCAGGATAATTATATTATCTTCTACTATGGTATTCTGGGAGATCTGTTTAAAGTCACTTGTTCAATTTGTATAGTCACCGGAATGGTAAAAAAGTGCAATATTACACAAAAGAGCCAAGTCTGAAAAGTTTTATTGTTCTTTCTTTTTTTCTTGAATAAATACAGATACATCTCACTGCCTCTTAAAAATTCATGCAAGAACAATATCACTTACTTATTGGAGACTTTTAATTACACTTAGCATTTGCTTCTGTGGTGAAACGTAGAAGCATAATTATCCTGCCATTGTAGCGAGAGAGCATAACTCACCAAGCAGGGGAAATTCAGATATTACCCAGAAATAAGAGCATTCATGAAAATAAATGTATTGGTAAAATTATCCTAGTAAATATCATCAGAATGACAAGACATCCTGTCATGGAGGCAGGAATCTCATTTTCAAGACAGTAACCTGATAATTTGGAGATAAACATGATTCAAGCCCTATGATTCAAGAACTCCTGAACACAGTCCAACTGAGACCAGCATCTGAATATTGTACTTCGTGATGGCCTCTGCTTGGAGGGTGGAACATCCTAATGGCTAGTTCTTCAGAACAGAATGAGAAACAGCTATTATGAGAATTAAATTACACTGGTAGATAAACTTATGTTCATTTTCTGGCTTTTCTGTAGCTGTATGCTAAGAACAAGTAGATAAATGCTCTATTTAAGTAAATAAATATGGTAATGTGAAGCATTAGAGTCTGAGGAACTTGCGCAATAAATCACTCTCAGTTAATCATAATTGTATCTGTTACCACTGAGCATCATTTAATGGTATTTTAAGGTTTCATTTTATATGAATAATAAATAGGAATTTAGATGCATATGCTTATTGAAAAAATTATACTTTGAAAATTCATTGCCACTTTTTTTATTACATGGCAATATTGGAGTAGAATCTCTAAAGCAGACCTAAACAGTTATTATTTTTTTAGCAGGTATGAGTATGGAAGATGTTCATCATTGCTGTTGTTAGTCTAACTTCAGTTAATAAAAATAGTTGCTACCTATTTCTTCAATCAGTCAGTTCAAGGGCTGGGACATCGGTCACCCTGGCTGTGGCATGCATCCCCCTTGTTCCTTCTCCCCATGTAAGCAGGCTGAACCTCTTTTGTGTTTAATCTCTACTGTACTCTCCAGTGCTCTCAGATCAGCTGAAACAACCAGGAGTGTGTGCTGAGCACTGACACCATTCCCTGGTGCTTAAATCGAGGGGATTTCAGTCTAAATGGCCTAGCTTTTCTCACAGTTATACTAGTCCCTAAGAGGCACAGGGCACACGAGTGTGGATGAGTGGCAATGAAAAATGTATACATCAAAATCAGTTTGAGCAGGAGGCTCCTGTAACTGGAGAGAAAGTGGTGTATTTCACACCTGCTGAATATTCCTTCTGCAGAATGGAAGATCTCTTAAATTTACATGGAAGCAGTCAGCCTGTATACACTATTTTTATTAGGCCCAGATAATTTTGAGTTTTGTTCTTCTCCATTGCAGTCTTAAATTGGTGTTGCATGTGAGGCGAGACAAGCTCTGGACAAAGGAAATCTTAAGGTGAAACATAAAGTAGCATATCACTTGCAAAATGATCTCTCAGCATCCCATTGAAGAAAATAGGACTTTCATATTCCACGAGAAGCTATTTCTTCAAATTGATTGTATTCTTGCTGTCACTGGGATTATTTAGAGCATTCAGGCTAACTGTCCCTAGATTTAAATACTAGAGAGAATCAAATAACGTTGTGTTTTTGTCACCTTTTTATGTTCAAGAATTACCCCTAAAAATGAGATTTGTGCTTTCCAATGTCACATGAGAGATCATCTGAAAATAAATCATGAGTAACAGCCATACATTTCCTGAACAACTCTGTCACTTCCCTCCTGTGAACTCAGATAACACCACCTTTTCAGAGTAAAAACAGACAGTGTAAAGAGTTCTTCCACACAGGAGAATGTCTTTTGAATAATATGTAGTTAAGTAAAACATCAACAGTATAAAATGTGAAACCACACTTAAGGTGTGATATGTTTTATGAAACATATAATTCACCACACAGGCAGCAAAAAGCTTTAGATACAAACTGCAGCTGCTCACATAAATTGGCCCTAGAGGTCTATAATGCTACCAAAATACAAAAAAATAATTACACTGTATCTCTACACATTCTATTCTAAAGCAGATACTTGTTCAGAAGCCTATAAGTTATCACTCAGCTTTGCATCTAAGCTGAAATATTAGCTGCTGTTAAATACTCTGTAAAGCTTTGGTTTCCCCATCTTGAAAAAGCTTTAGTAAAACTAAATATGATAGAGAACAAAGCAAAGAGAAATGGGAATTCTTCCATGCTAAGAATTACTCTATGGACCAACACATTTCATCTTGGAATAGAAACATCTCCAGAGAGATATTGCAGTGACTTATAAAACCCCAAGAAGCAAGGGGAATGTGCACAGAGAAATTATTTCCTGTCTCTCATAGTACAAGATGTGATAAATATCTGATTAAATCAACAGATAGCAGATTGCAAATCAGCAGAAGTAAGTACTTGTCCGCATGTGGCATGGCTGAGCCTCAGACGTTAGTGCCAGATGGTGGTGTGGTTCCCAGAGTTTACAAAAGTTTAGAAAAGAGGTTAAGCGGACACATTAAAGTAAAATCAGATAAGGGCTTTGAAATAAAAAGATGCTCCTCAGTATGTGTCTGACCTGCTCTTCCATGCTTTCCTAGATATCTGCTACTAGTCACTGTCAGAGATTAGTAAATTATGTACACCTTTTCTGACCTGATACATCCATTTACAGGTCCTAAAACTACCTTAAGTGTCCGCAAACCTTAAACCATCTGCTTATTTATTCAATGCTGCATAAATTGGTGTAGCAATTATGTATGTGTTGTATGTAGTGAAAAACAATGTTTTTTAACAGTTTTCACTTGCATGAAACTTATTGACTCTCTGCTATTATATCCCATCCCGATTTCTTTTTCTGTATTATTTCAATACATGTGACTTCTTCCATTAATAATAGTGGGAGACAACAATGTAAATCCTTGGGTTCAGGTACAGAATAGGCCCCCTCAGCCTATTCCTTTGAAGAATAATATGGCATTACCAAACTGTGAAGTAAACCTATAAAATATTATTTACGGATTGATTTAGTCTGGATGGAATTCAGCATTAATGATTTCACTTAGTGTTACCTAGTTTTTCAAAATTATGTCAGAAGGAGAGTGTAGGAAGTCACAAATGGAGCTGAGAGATGTGTTTTAACTCTTCATCTCCAGAAGCCTGAGGTCAAAATCCCATTGTCCCATACAGACATGACAGCAAGTGTCAACCTGTGCTCTTGTGAATGCTAGCAAGGAGCATAAAACTACTACACAACAAGGGTAGAAGTGAAGAGTGAAGTCTGCTGTTGGTCAAGAGTGTGGTGCACTGAGGAGAGCTTTTAAATTACCTATTTTATGAGTGGTTCTCAATTGAGTCAGAAAACTGAGAGCTCCTTTAAGTGACAAAATAAGACAAAATACCAATTTTGTCGGCATCCCCTGTTGTTATACTGGAGAATTTCCAAAGCAAGTAAGCAATACAGAACTTCATATACTTCTGTTTCTTGTTTCTTTCTGGTATTTTGTGCCATGGAATGGACATCCCTATTAGTATTACAACATAGTAGTTCCATGAGCAGCTGTTGAAATAAATTAGACCCCCATGTCCTGTTTTCCAGGTATTTGGCTGAAATACTTTTTGGGGAATAGATGTTCTCCCTTTTTCTCTCTAAGAACACTCTCGGTAGTTTCAGCGACACACTGGGCAGCTACAGAGCAACCTCACGATGTGGATCAGCCCTACAACAAATCCATACCATACTAATGCAAACGGAGGGCTCAGAGCTTTTGTCATCCAGACTGGGGACCTGTGGCAATGCACCATGACTCTCATTTGACCACATCTTTGGTTTCCTTTCCATGTAAACCAGGGAATAAAAGGGGGCCAAATGCAAGCCTGAGGTTTATCCTGGTGTACAGACATGGGATGCAATCCTGGAATTACAGAAACAAGATGGAAAACCTGGGAAGCGTTTTGATTTCATGGCCAGTCACAAAAATTAGAAGTTTGAGGGGTTTTGAATGGTATGTATGTCTCTGGAAAGGAGCCAGGGGGCACAAGCATACACAACCTTCATTTTCATGGGCACCAGGAATGAAAGACTTGTTATTTTTTCATACTATTATGTAAGTTAAGCAAGATTTTTGTTTGTTTGGGTTTTTTGTTTGGGGTTTTTTTGCTTTTTTGGCAATATCTTTATACACACATAAGGACCACACCATGTTTGTCAGTATAAATTTAAACATATTAGACAGAATTTAGGCTGAGAAGTGAGGAAAGACACTAAATAAAGAGTTATAAATCTCACATTATGAAATTTTTATGTTCATTTTGCAGATCTTGTTCTTTGTTATTTTAGTTCATAATTTTACTGTATACCTAAAGCATTTGGGTTTCTTTCAATATTGACAATAATTTTTTAATGTGTGTTTGTTGGGGTTTTTTGGTACAGAAGTGAAATGTTCTAAAACACAGATCTGATTTACAGCCAATGGAAGATTAGTACTTTTGTCCATATCTCAATTAAATGTACTATATTGTCTTTAAAACCTTGCCACGGTCAAAAAGACCAGGTTTATAAAACAGTTAAAGTATTTGTGTAGAAGGAAAACCTGATGAGGAGTTTGTGGAACTGAGTTGTCTCCAGTGTTCCTGTAGGAAAGCAGGCTCTATAACAACGAAGAATGTACCTGAGAACATTTTCTAAGAGGACCATATTTCATCTGCCATTTAACATGACATCTGCAAAGAAAATATTAAAGGGGATGTATCCCAGCTGGCCCAGCATGCTGACTTTGGAATGTGAATTATTTCCTCAAAGAAAACATATCTTTACCTTATGTAAAAGCTTAGTTTAGCCAGTCTATCTATGACATTTATTGGACATTTAACTTTCAATGACCCAGACACTATTAAAATCAAATTTGTTTTTTCTCTTCTCCTAGTATTAGCATTAGTCTCCTCTGAATGTAACAGCTGCCTTCCAGTCAAATATGAAGAAGCTAATCACTGAGGCAGGTAGTCTAAGACTTTAAAAATGTATATTATTTAGTTGACAATTTAAGAGACAGGGAAACAAGATTTTAAGAAAAAACTCACAATTTTTTAAGTAATAATGTACAAATACTCTGCTTCAGTTTTACCATTACAAAAAGAATATTTCATAAAGCTTTTAAGTCCATATCTGGAAAGAAATATATGAAAGTATTATTATTATTTTAATATATATGAGTCTATAGACTTTGTCCTTCAACCTAAAATGTTGTTGGATTTTTTTAAAGCATAGAAAAAATACTATGAAAGAAGTTATAGTACCAATACATTTCAAATGTATTATATACGTTGACTTTTTTAATCTTAGTTTTTGATTTGTTTTTATTATGAACTTTCCATTAAAAGAAACAAAGGGCAGTTTAAAAGACATTTAGTAATTAAAAAGCTGTACTCAGTGTCACCATTTATCTTTGGTTTTTGCTTATCTTGCTCTTATAAAATGCATACTGTTATGTTACTTAACATTTGTAGTGGAAGGATTTTTAAATAGCTTGTGATAATTAAACTGCAAGATAAAATATATTATTACATTATTTTAGCTAGTAGTTTTTAATCTCATAAAACAAGCAGGGGCTGCAGGATAAAGAACATTCTGGTTTACTTTTGGTTTTTTTAATGTATTTTACGAGTTATCTTAGATTGTCTGGCATACAACACAGAATCACAAAATAAATAGAAATAGTCCTGTGTGGTTAATTGTGATCTATGGATAACAATCTCTTTACCTTTATTGCACACATATATTATCCAGAAACACCAGCTTTCTTGAAAACAACAGAAGTTTAGCTATATGTTTCAGCAGAGGCAGATTTAATTCTAGAGGTATATCTGCAGTTGCAGCTCCTTTGTTTGTGATATAAATGTATACAGGTTAGAGTACTCAACCCTGAAAACTGTTTTTCTGTTCTTGCTTTACTACTTCTCACAGTCAGAAGTCACTTCCACTAAATCTCTCATTAGAATTGTTTTCCTTGTTTTCACACCCTAGGAAATCCCATCCAAGCTTTCTTAACTACTCACTAGATCTATAACAAATATTAATTATCTCTTTTCACAAAACCTGTCTGGAACTGTTATAAGAACTTTCTACTTTTCCTCTCCAGCCATGCAGAACAGCCCTTTGCTTCACCTCCTTTTACCTTGTTTCTGATATTAGTTCGAAACTTGTCTCTTCTCCTGTGCTCTTGGTGTTCTCCCATTGTGCTTCTTGTAATTTTAACACTTCATAAAAGGTCATTTATGCCAAAGAAAGTACCACTATTTACTATCATAAAATCACCATTATTTTTTCAAGTAAAGTTGGCCTATCCTTTTCACAAAGTGCTGGCTCTAACAAGAAGTCCTTTCTAGCTTCTTTTCACTTAAAAAGAACTTCTTAACATGTTTTTCAAAGTGAAAGAGTCAAAACCATTCACATGCAAATATTTCAGTAGAAAAATGTGATTACATGCATATAAAAATTACTGGTGTTGCTTATGAGTGAGTACACAGAGAGGAAGTAGAGCCAAGCAGTTCAAATAAGTCTGTGCAGAACTTCAAACAGCATATTTTAACGACAGAAAAATATCTCTAGTGCAGGCAGATTCCTTTGGATGGATATACAAGCATTTTTTCAAATTAGTCTCTTTTTTATAGAGGACTGACTACTCCATTCATCCTTCAAAAACCTCTTTCATAAGAAAATGTTTAGTTTAGACCTCAATTTAAATTATAACAGGAACCAGCAAAATTTCTCCCTATTTATTTTGTTCCATTCCAACTAAAATAAGTTTCCAACCTAGGTGTTGTACATGCACACAAACATGTCACCAAATCTCATCACATCATCCAATATAAATCTGCATTTATAATCTCCATCCCAAAAGTCAGTGCTGTGAGTCTCTAAATACGTTCTCATTGACATTAAGATTAACAACAGGACTTCTTTCAGCAGTGGTAGCCTCAGAGAGCTTGGAAAGCATTTTTTAATGACACAAAAATCCATATTTTGCAGAAAAATAGCCTTGTTTTTAAAAGTTTTATACACTTCTAGCTTATAAAATCTGAGGACCACTAGTGCAATGCATTCCAAAAAACAGCCTGAAATGAATCAGATTCAAAACATTGCAAACACTTGCTTTTTTTTTTTTCTCTTAAAAAGCAGATTTAAAGTGTTTGCAGATTACTTTTTCATCAGAAAGACTTTAATTACAAAGTAAAAAATTAACATAATAGCATATAACCACCTATTTTAAAGGTTAGAATTTTAAGTCAGAAAAACTGCTGCTACCAAAGACTCCAAAAGACAACATGCAGCCAGATTAAAGTGTGGTCTCAGCTGTTTGATAGGTGTATGGTCAATACTGTTATAAATTGTTAAGAGCACATCTGAATCAAATCCTGAAATAGACATCATATATATTTTCAAAATCTGAACTGAGTCTTGATACGTATTGAGCAAAGAGTTTTAGTAATGTACACTTTGCCAGCTCAATAAATAGCTCAGAAAACAAACATATAACATTAGTTACAGTAGAAGAATCCCATACATTTTTCCGCATGAAAGGAGAAAACCGCCTTCAGCATGAAAAGCCCGCAAGAGTTCAGAAACTTTTTTCACACAAAAGTTTAAAAGTATAAAAATGAGTTTATTCGGCTCCTGGTGCTATGCTCAAAGCAGGCCTTTGAAAAGGTTGTTTCCATTTGTCTCTGTGCTGAAATAAGGGTATGCTGAGAAGCTGTTTGTGGAAAATAACAATAATCCTTTCCCTGAATCACTTCATGTTGCTGATGAACTTCTACATAGGCAATTGATGGAAAATTCAAATTTAAGTAACATTTGAGTTGACCATGGAATAAATACTGACTTAATTTATTACAGTCATGATTTCTTGTTATGTGCCCTATCTGCAGAAGCCCCTCTCTCACAGTGAATTGTTCAAATTCTCCAGGTTTTTCAGGGAATGTCCAGTTGGTATTGTACAGAGAAAAGAGAGACTAAATTACCTTCAGGGTAGCTCCTCAGATTATGACCAACAAAGAGATACACTTACTGTTTATAAAGAAAAGAAACGGGCCTTTGATCATTTATTACCATTGATCATTTTTTATTGAAATTCCAGGAGCTTAAAAGTTGGCTTCCAAGCCCCCATCATTCTTTGACAGAAGTCAGATCAACAGATCTGCACTCCAAAGAGTCCCCAACTGGAAAGACTTTTCAATATGCAGGATGAAAGGTCAGCATCTCCTGATGAACAGGCTGAGGAAGAGAAAGACAGTGTCCCTTTCAACCAATATTTATTCTCTTTAATCCTGTATAAACACCATTTGGCTGCACATTGTTTTCTTATTGCAAGGTTTCCCTGGTTAACTACAGTTGTCATCCTAGAACAATAATTATGATTTAGGCTTTGTGTAGGTAGCTCACTTCAGTAAGTGGAGGTAAATCCTACAGCTTCGAGTGCCTTCTTTGATGTTAATAGAATTATTTTATGAGCATAAGTTAGGGAATAATATGATCCATTCTGTTTCATCTTCTGCCTTTTTAAGTGGATAGCAACTTTACCAGGCCATCTGTTTTCCATAAAATATTTATATGTACATAAGAGAGAGAGAGAGAGAGAGGGAAGTAGGACACCACAGAAATAGAGAATCTGAGGACAACTTTAAAAATGCAATGTATGTAAAACTTTTTTGATACAACATAAGTATAAATTAAAAGTAAGGTGTGAACCCCTCTGAAAAGGGTTTCATTTTATGATCATCAATACATGCTAAAGAGAGTTCTAGTTCATGGGGTTTTTTTTCTTTAGAAAGGAGAAGAATCTCATTTGTGATATTGGTCTGTTGTGCCTAAAAGAAAAGTTAGTAGGCAAATCAACATATTATTTTTTAAAAAAATTATCTTGTCTACTCAAAATAATTAATTGATTAAAGGGAGCTCAAAACCAAAGTTGCCATCACTCAGTCAGTAAAGAAGCTGAACTCCACTTCATTGCAACTTGCACCCAAACTTTAGGCATTGATTTAGCTCCAGGCATAAACAGTGATATTCCTGATCTAGACAGTGAAAAATGTGATTGTAAAAACACCCCAGGAGAAATCTTGCCAGACTGGTTATGGTATCTGGGTTTAGGCAGGCAGAGACCTCCTTCCAGAAGCTTCTGCTGACACACCTCACCATTGACTGAAGGTCAAGTTCTGTGTACACAATGTACATTTTACACCAGCCAGAAGTGTGGACCAGTAGAAGGAGATTAGCAAAGCAAACCAGTTTGAACAGAGGACCTGACACACATCCAAAGCATGCACATTTCACAGCTCTGCCACAGCTGGTCCCAAGCACCATTGTCCGGTGACGCTGGGAATGCAATGAATGTGATCCTGAAGTACATCTTCCTATACTACTTCCTCCCAAAGGCATCCAGTCTGTGTGTCCTGAGCCCACCCTGCAAAGTGAACCAAGGCAGATAAGTGAGGACAGGCAAGGAATGTACTGAGAGTCATCTTGTTCTGAACCAAGATATCAGAATAAATGCACCCACTGAAGTTGAACTGTTTCATGGGAGAGCTAAACTTTCTGTGCAAACTGGATATACCAAACTTAGGATGGCCTAATTTATATATTCAAAACTAAAATAGTTGCAGTTTAATATTCAAATACTAAAAAGAGCTAAAGAGATTTGGCTTTTTATTCTTTTTTTCCTATAATTTAATCTGTAGCATTTTTCATATACCTTTATTTCATTCTCCAAGAAAAGGAGTATCAAAATTGCATATAGTAGGTATGATCAAACAAAATTGCCTTCAGTCAGCAATAGAACAATTTCCATGCCCATTTTACAGCAAATGAAATGAATAACAAAGCTTGCTGCTGCACATTCTAGAGCTTTGTTCCTAGGTACCTTGGATAAAGCCCTTATAGCCCTGACTATCTCTGTCTTCTATATTTCAGCGTGGAGAAAATTTCAGACTCTGCAAAGGACTACTGAGTGGAATTATGTATTTTTTTAGAAATTATCTCCTACAATTTGCACACATTTTGGAGAGAACCCTCCGTCTATTATATTCCTTTACAAGCCCTCCATTTCTTCTAGTCAAAGCCTCTGCTTCTTATATCCTGCTTCAAAGCCAATCATTCTAATAACATATCCAAGAAAGGCCAATTTTACTCTTATAAGATAATCATGTGATGTTTGTCGTCATGGTGGGGACAACAACAAAAAAAGCAGAGGCTTCACCTCTTTCAAAAGGTTTCAGGAGGCAGCTAAATCTACAGCAGAAAAGCAAAGTGGTACATAAAAAATTAGTTTGCAGCATTTTTTTTCTTTATTCTCTATCTAGCCTATGTTTAAGTAACAGATCACAGAAGAAGAGAAAAAGGGAGTTAAAACTGAAGTTATTAGAAACCCAGTGTCTACAACTCTTCCACAGAAACAGCTGTTTCTTTTGGGGGAAAAAAAGGCAAAACATTTTTTTGAAGAGGGAACTAACCTGATGAAAGAAGGAGGGCATGTGTTATTTTCAAACTCATGTTTCAGTCGACAATTTGCATAATAGATTAGCCTGCGAGTACAGAGGTCATTTAACAGAAAAAAATCAAGAAGGCAGCTGATTTTCTGCTTGCCACTGCCTTGCTGAGCAGCCCATTCTCCCAGCAGACTCGCTGCACTTCTATCTAGCTAACTTAGCTTGAGTAGGCTTAGCACTTGGTTTATCTGTACAGCCAAGCATGAGTGCTAAATGATGACACTAAAATAAAAGGAAAATAGCCCCATGCAGTCATTGGTGTCAGTGATTTTTTAATACACGTGCTGATTTAGTCCAGTTTCAAACCCATGTTCTTCAGTTCAGTGCCTAAGTTTGAGCAGGATAAATCAAAGCAGAAGAGAAAGGCAGAGATGAGACGGGAGGAGGAAGAGGTATAACAGGTTTGCAGTCAGCAGGGGTGTGCAGGGAGGCACTGCATGTCAGCCATCCCCAAATGGGGATTTGCAGAGGCTCCCCCCAAACTCTCTGTGCTGGGTGATGGCCCTGGGGCCACTCCAAGTTACCGCCTCACAGTGATGTGGGAGGCTGGGCTTGAGCTGCTGAGTCTCAGCCATGTGCTGAGCATGAGGAACACTGAGAAATTCCTGAGCACCTGCTGGGGAAGGGCTGGGGTCTCACTACACCTGGTGCTCAGGAGAGTCACAGTACCCCTCACAGCCCCAATGCATTTGGGAAGAGCAGTGAGGGAGAGGAGGGCATAAGGAAATGTCCAACTTTATGCATATTTCCTGCTGCCAGCAGGAAGCCACTTACTTTTCCAGTTGTGGGTGTCAATAGTCAGAAGCAGGTAATGCTCCTGCCTTTTAGATGCCCCTCTGGAGCTTGGTTCCTAGAGTGATACCTCAAAGAGAAACATCCAGCAGCAGCTTGCACTGGCCTAAGATAGTAATTCTTATTTCATTACTAAAGAAACCTACTTGCTCTGTGCTTACACTATCACAGCCTTGGAAGAAAATTGCTATTTATATAATACTGGCGACTTTTAAGTGCAAATAGAACAAATCTCCTATTACAGATGAATCAGTTTGACGTTTGTGTTGGTGACATAGTTCTACTTTTGACCTCACAGAATCACAGAATCATTTAGGTTGGAAAATATCATTATCAAGTTCAGCTCTTCTTTCCCACTGTACATGGATCACAATTCCACCTCCTGCTTGCATTGTCTTCTGCCTGCAGTTGGGAAAGTGTTGCAGAGTAAGCATGTAATTAATTTTGATCAAAGTCTGCACCTTGTATCTTCAATCAAAGTGAAAGTACTTATCTAGATGCTGTGTTCAGTAATCAGTAGGGATAATGCACAAGCAATCCATCAGTTCTTGAAGCTGTTCTCTATGAGCCCTTTCATGGCCCTAAATTGCTTATCACAGGCAGAATTGATGCATTACATTTTGTCCCCGACTTTTCTAAAAAATAATGGAGTAATTTCTGGAATTATTCCAATATACCAGTCATGTATCCAGTTCTGAATCAAGGTTGTATTGTATAGTTACGGTTCTAATATTCTGCTATCACATAAAACAACCTCTGCATCCCCTCTGCAGCCTTGGTGGGAGAAAAATGCACACACATCTGTCCAAGGTTCTGCATGCACTGATACACACCAGACCTGAGCTGCAAGGGCTGTCATTGCTCAGCACCCCTTACATTGCAGTGGTTTTTTACATTGAAAACCCACTGAAGGGGAAAAAATACAGAACTCTACATTCTGTAAGCAGGAGAAGTTAGGTGAGGACTTCTTCTCCCTTCCCTCTCAGTATGGCTATTAATTAACATCCATAATGACTTAATGGCTTAATTTTTATATACACCTAGACATGGTCTTTTGAGAGCTATATATTGGTCAGGAGAGTGTTGTTCATCTCCCAGCTGGACAGAAAAACAAAAACAGCATTTATGGGAAACACTAGTTTGTAAAAAAAAATAGATAATCAACCAGTTGTTCCACATATAAGAAGCTTGCCATGTGAGAAAAGGCTTAGAGAACTGGGTTTGCTCAGCCTTGAGAAAGAAGGCTTAGGGGAGACCTTGTCACCATGTTCCAATATTTACAGGGTGGTTACAGAGAAAATAGACCCTTTTTACAAAAAGTTGCATGGAAAGGAGGAGGAATAATGGATGCAAATTTCTCCTAGGGAAATTCTGACTGAACACAAGAGTACAATTTTTCACAATGAGAACAATCAGCCATAAGAATAAGTTCCCCAGGGAAGTGGTGGATTTCCCAACGTTGGACATTTTTAAGATTAGTCTGGACAAGATGCTGGGCCATCTGGTCTAGATTGTGCTAATGCTGAGAAAGGTTAGACCTGATGATCCTTGACATCCCTATCCTACGATTCTACAATTTCATCTCCATTTTAGAGCTTTAACAATTTGGATGTAGATGTGCTTCTTTCTGTGGGACTCTGCTTTATGTGTACAGGACTGAGTTCATATGCACACAGAAATATATGCATACGTAGGCACGTTTGTTAGAGTGCACATTGATCTCATAAGGATTATTTGGCTCAGCCCTGGCATGCAAGACTACCTACATGGAGATCTTAGTGCTTCTGCTCCATTCTCAGGATCAGACAACCATGATCTTCCAGCTCTAAGCAGGGGCTTGGCAAGATATGGCTGCTCCGTTATGAGACAGGGAATATTCTGCCATCTGACTGGAGAGATTTCCCACTGCCCCATCCTGTAATGTGTGGAACTAGAGCAGATAATTGCTCCATTTTGCAAATTATGAAGCTGAAAACATTAAATAATTTATCTTGTTATTTTCTATAGTGTTTTCCCTTTTCTGTGGGTAGTAGTTGTAAATCATAATGTACAAGCCAAAAATGCATTTGCAAAATTCTTTAATTATCCAGGGATGAAACCCCACCTCTCTGCTCAGTTTCTTTGCTGGACTCATGTGCTGGTCAGTTTTAAGCAGCATAAATAATCAGACCCTGCAAACATACAGAATATGCCAATAACATTTCAGATGGATAAATCTGTCTTATTCTGTTCTTCATCTATTATAAATCTAACAGAAAATGCAATAATAAATTTAATTAGATTTCCTTCATTGCATAAATCCAAGCCAAACTGTGAACAGCAACAAAAGTCACTAAGTGGCTTTTTGGGCCTGTATTTTTACAAAGCTGGAAGTTTCTGCAAAAATTCATAAATTTACTGTAGCTTTCAAGTTTATTTTTCATAGCGTAGTACTAACAACTAGCAAACAGACACTGGTTTTTGCAGCCAGATATGCATCTGTGTGTCTAAAGGGTTTATTTACTTGCACTTTCAATTCTGGAATTTGTATGCACATGTTGGCAGATGTCCATGTGCATGCACACAAATATATAGACAGTTGTGCACACATAAAGCACAGCCCTACAAAATACAAGTGTATCTACATCCAAATGGGTAAAACTCCAATCTTCTTTATAGAAATACTCTAAACAGCCAAATCCTCAGTAATCTAAATTATGAAAATGGGCCTCACCAAAGTCAACATAAAGAAGGAATTGTTTTATCACCCTTCACTGTGCATTCTAAATAACAGATGAATCAGAGCAGACTTTGCAACTATAATTCTTTGATCTTTTTCTTTAAAACAAATGATGACTGTTGAAGGAAGGATCTCATGACGTGTGCCATTAATAGTGCATTACAGACAGCATGACACATGAAATAAGAGAAGCATAACAAAGGTGTTAAGTTTCTAAAACTGTTACAAGAAGAAGGATCATTACTTGGGGAAAGCCCTCTGTTCGCAGTTCTGTGCTGCAGGATTCATGAGGTCTGGCTAGAAGATGCCTTACTTAACAGCTGCAAGACCTTTATCCCCATAACACAGCCCTAATCCATGTTATATGCAGTTCTCTGCAGTCTGCTGCATTTTCCAGTAGATCCCTGGCTCCTTTGCTGGCATTACTAACAAGAGTGGAATAACTCTTTTCTAGGAGATGAAGCCAATATGTGGTTCTTTGAGTGGCCCTCCCTCCGTCTCTTGGATGAACTTTTCTCCTGGTTTATCTGCAACAGAGAAAGATCTGCTATCCACATGCCTTGTAGTGCACTGTAGAGAGGCCTTTTATAAAAAGCTTAAGGACTGGAAGACACCTGTCTTTTGGTATGAAAACACTTTCACCCAGTAATTTAGTAGCCTTGGACATGTGGCCTCTTATAGGTCTCTACCATCTGGAATAAAAGAAGTGTCTATTTATTCTCTTGCCTCAAACTCAGACAAATGCTTGTTAAATTAAATGTCTTTCTAGTGACCTCATCTAATCTGTGCATCATATTTGGGGGGAAATGGGACGTGAAGGAAATTGCTGTTTGTTTTGGAACAAAATTAAATGCACTGTAAACCTTCCAGTAATATCTGGGAGGTTTTTCAATGTGTGACCCAAGAATTAAAAGGGCAGTTGCCATCAGAGACATTTTTCTTTCCCCTAAAGTATGTGTGCGCAATCTGCTGCTTGCTGCAGGAAACCAGTAGGAATGGACAAGGTGCCATATGCTTCAGACTGGGCTGTCATTACCTTATTTCCCATACCATCAAGCAGTGGTTTGGTAAGATGGAACTGGAGATATCCATACATAACCCTGTGTACTTTTGAGAGAAAGGGCAGAAATGCAAAACACACAAAGATCTGTCGGTTTTTTTATTAAGGACTTATCTAAGAGGTCAGGGAAAATGTGAGGAAGTGAATGATATAAACTGGTGAGCTGAGTGTGAAACAATGAAGCTGAATGTGAAAAAGGGTATTTTATCTGATTGTCAAGAACATGCACAACACAGTGCAATCTCTTTGGTAAGCAAATCATGAAACTACTAATCAAAGAGTATGTCCTAATGGCAAAGGGATAAATAACCTGCATAATGGCAGTATTTATCTAAGAAATTAGATTCTTTCAAACAGCATGAAGCTCTACAAAGCAATCACATGTCAGAAAACCTTAGATGTATCATAAGTGACAATAAAGATAAAAGTCCATCTTTAACTGAACAAAAAAAAAGTTCAGAATAAATATGTCTTTAATAGCCTCTGTCTCCATGAATAAATAATTGTTTTTAGTGTGAGCAGGATTGAGATTCCTCCAGTCACCTCCTGTATTGCAGAATTTTTTTTTTTTAATCATCCAGGAGAAACCATCAATCTACTACCATGACCTGCTCACCATTTTCTCAAGCAAAGTTAGGGAGCTGGAATGAACACAAGCTAGTACATAACTTCTTATGCCCTTTCCAATCAGCATTTATTGTCATACTTTCCTGCTTCCTCAGGAAATAAAAAGGACTAAAAAACATTAACTGTTTAAACCAAGAAAGATTTATGGGCACCTTTTTGTTTTAGAAACAAATAATTTTTATATCCAGTATTCACTTAAAGACATATATTTGTCTTAACAAATCAAAATGTCATTTTACTGTTGATATTTTATTTTTACTTTGTTCTGTGGAGTCATTTAAAACTTCCTAAGCCTTTTCAAAGCACACGGTGGTTACTGTAGAATAACAGAAATCTAAGAATAGCAGATAAGAAGAAGGGCCTGTAGCACTCGGTCAGGCCAGCTAGGCCGAGGAGCCCAAAGGAGAGCCAAATAAAAGACCACACCGAAACAGCAGACGGAGAGGGCAGGAAAAGAGAGAGAGGGCAGAACCCTCTGCCTTTATTTATATGTTTTCACAAATCACCGTGGATTGGAGGTAGAAATGACCACCTCTTAATTCCACTGGTCAAAGCATCTGTCTATCATATTTCTCCACCCAGTATACTGGAATTATAAACACACAGACATTTAGGAAAAACATAGATAGTTGTTAGGAAACCATGGCCATGTTTACAGAAGCAGTGTGAGAAAGTATTACAGAAAGAAAAAACACTGAGAAACTGCAAAACTCAGGGCAACAAGGGCCCAACTGAGAAGGAGAAACAGGCTAGAACTTTGTGCTTGAAACCTTTTTCACAGTGCCCTGGTGTGATTCTTCGCTGTGGCCCATCTCCTACAGCTGATTCACAATGCTGTGACAGTTCTGCCTTTGGCAGCTGTTTCCAGGACCATGGCAATCCTCTATATTTCAGCTTCAGTAAAGCAGCCTCTCTCCAGTATGCTGTTTCCACTACATCCTTCTGGAAATATTTCTCCCTGCAGCATGCACATCGTTTTCCAGAGCTGCTCTTGATGCTGCAGAGGAAGTCTGTAGTACTTACATGGTCAGAGCCTTCCAACCCACACAGTGGGCTGCTGGCTGCACCCATTGTCCAGGCCTGCAGGAGCCTCTTCCTGCCACCACCTGGGCTGATGGGAGCCACTTGAGAACCTGACAGAGATGGCAACGTCACTTTCAACACCTGTAAAAGCCACTCAAATGCAAGCTGCCTTTTGTAAGGCAAGCTTCTTCCCATTCCTGTTATCTTTTTGTCCGCTCTGCAGTAGATCACATCATGCTGAATATGAACCTGAGATTGTTTCCAACCACCTCCATGCCTCCCTGGATCTGTCTGTCTATTCCATGAGCATCAGAGCTGGCACAGAGCAGGATGAAATTTTGTCCTCAGTGGTGTGGAGGAGAATAAGCCTTTTTTTCAATTGACATAAATGGGTTTTGTGACAGTATCCTGAGCTAAGCAGCACAGTTGGCCTATCCTCTGACACTGCTTTCTCATTTTCGGACTCTCTTGGAAGTTATCCTCCTCCACGCATACCATCCAAGTTCTCGTTTTCACTATACCATGTAGATATCCATACTGTGCCATGCATCCAGGATAGCAGAAGGACAGGAGAAAGCGCCTGAGGAGACATATGAACACTCCTGTGTTCCTTGTTGTTCCTTCAGGCAGCTATCCAGAAGTATGTGATCATGTCATGACTGCAATCTTTATTCACTACATTTCAAAGAACAGCTTTTATAAACAGAAGAGAATTTTCAGTTCTACTGAACCATTTACACTAAAGGAAACCACAAGTAGAAGTTATAGACAATCTGGCATGCTTTTTTCTTTTTTTTGGTAACTGGCTACTTAGTTCACAGCAAATGTATTTCCAATCCTTAATTAAATAGTCTAGCCTTCCCATAGGAAAGAAGGAAGGAAAAGCCTTGTAGTAAGAGGTGTAATGGAAGTACGGAAATTTTTCATATTCTTTCCTTACCATTTTAAGTTAGTGAGATTCGTTCTTATCAAACAAAAAAGCAAGGACTGTCTTTTCATATATTGTCTTTTTTACATCTAAGTGACTGATGGTTTAGTTCATCAAGAAACTGTGGGCTTGAACATGTGGCAAGGCTGAACAAACTCATCTGAAACACATACACAATCATTTGTTCCTGAATGGAAACGTCTATATGGATATTTGTGTAAACTAACATTAAGCACACAAATATTTGCAGAAAAAAATAAATTTAAAAAGTTAAGCAATAAAGATAGGGCAAGGGGTAAGTTGAATTTATTGACTGTTGTGTTTCCATAGAGAGAGAGAGAGAAATATTTGAAATAATCAAAGTAAATATTTCTGTTCCATGGTTTGGGTAAATATCACCAAAAGGACAGGTTTGTTCTAATTCCATTGGTGCAACTCACCTTTGAAACAACAAGTTGTCTAACTTGCTTTTCCAAAGGAAAATATCATAGAATAATAGAATGGTTTGTTTTGGAAGGGACCTTAAAGACCACCTAGTTGCAATGTTCCTGCCATTGGCAGGGACACCTTCCACTTAACCAGGGTGCTCAGGACTCCATCCAACCTGCCCTTGAACACTTCCAGGGATGGGACATCCACAACTTCTCTGGGCAACTTGTTCTAGTGCCTTACTACCCTTGTTTCCTAGTAGGAAAAATTTCTTCCTAATATCTATTCTAAACCAACCCTTTTTCAGTTTAAAGTCATGACCCCTTGTTCTTATGACAACATCCTCTTGTGAAAATTTCCTCTCCAGATTTCTTGCAGGCCTCTTTAGGTCCTGGAAAGCTATTCTAAGGTCTAACTGGAGCCTTCTCTTCTTCAAGATGAACCTCAACTTCATGGCTGTCATCTGGACCCACTCCAATAGGTCCATGTCTTCCTTATGCTGGGAGCCCCAGAGTTGGATGCAGTAGTCCAGGTTGGGTCTCACAAGGGCAGAGACCCCACTTGAGGGTGGGATATAGAGGTGGCGTCTACCTGCTTTAGGTGAAAGGATGTTGCTAGGCTTTTGGTTTTCCTCCCTGATTGGTAGAGGAGCGTGGTACTACCAAGTTAATCATCATTATTTATATTGTTAACTGTTATCTTTCTGTATAGAGCATGTGGGAAATAGTGAGGACAAAAAATGCATCTTAAATCTTCCTTTAACTGAAGCAGAACACACCTGACTTTGAAGGCCTTTTTTAGTTACTGAATATCAGCCATGTTAAGTGTCTGTGAAAAGATCTCCTCACAGAGCAGATAGAATCCAGTGCATGGTGCAGCATATATCAGTGTCAGATGATGTCATTTTTTCTATTTTTTTCCTTGAAAAACATGACACCTGTAAATGGTATTTTAAGAAAGCAGTCATTTCCATATCAACTTTTAGAATAGTGTTTGCTGTTCTTTTTTCTGTCTTCCCACATTTTTTTTTCTCTTTTGAAACCATGGAAAACAATTTGCTCCATAGATACTGTCCTATTCCATTTGACAAACATTGCTTTTTTTTCAACCATCTTTCAAACAGAGCCAAAACTGTCATGGGTTATTGTGTTTAATAGGAACAAAAACATCAACTCCATTACCATCTATCCTGTGATGCCAAAATATGCTCATTTCTCTATAGCACTGTCCACTGATATCAATGCAGAACTGGGAATAATAGTTGTTTATTTCCTTCCATACCCTCAGCCAACTGGAAAAAATTTCAATTTTTTCTGAAAAACTTGAGAATAGGAAAGAACAGCCTTTTCCAAAACAAATTGTTGAGAAGATGCTTTGTGACTTTATTAGGCCTTGGATCATGTCCTATTCTTGGCAGGTATAAGTATTAATAATAATCTTAATGTCTTCTTTAAAACATATAGCATTTACATGTTACATATTTGGGTTTACACTTTTGCATTCAGAAAATCTGAAGTCAGTGTTATTTTTTACAGCAATAAACTGTGGGCACAACAGCATAGGACAAAGCCTAACATTTCTTCCTTAATGTGCTACTGGATCTGCACCCTGTTCTTGCTTGGGCCTGGAAGGAACAAGAAAAGATGCAATGAAATCAGCATTCATATCCTAGGGCTATAGCTGGGTTAGTGATAGCAGAATTTCATCAACATTTGTTGTTCTAGTAAGAAGAAGAGCTGGACTCAGTAGATGCACACAAAGTCTAGGAATTTCATGAAGGCTGAAGGTCTTTCATGAATTTCACGAAGGTCTCCAGCACAGGTCAGTGACAGAGGAGGAGCTCAGCTGGATAAGGGGGGTGGGACAGAGCTGTGCAGAGTCTCGAATGCAGAGGCACAAAGCTGCTGCTTTAGCCAGGCAGCTCCTAAAGAGGGGTTGCAGTATGAATAGGCTCACAGCAAACTTAACCCCTAAATAAATTGGGAGTATGGAATATCTCTCCAGAGGTCTCCAGAGCTGACTACATCTCCACATTTCATGTTCAGGGATCCAGGGAGGACTATTTCACTAAGAGCTTAGAATTGAAAGAACAGGTTAAAACTTAAAGTTGTAGAAAATTGATCCCAAAACATCCCCATACGTCCCTAGATTTCCTAGTCCATTTTTATGACATTCGGCAGTCTTATGGGGAAATAGAGTTAATTCATATTCATAAAATCCCCATTGGATTAAACTGGAGCTGTTGGAGGAATTTTTTGTTGTTGTTTTTTTCTTTTGGAAAATTTTCATTTTAGATAATCAAAAATTTTTGATGGAGAATTAATGCAATGGCTCCCTGGCCACTGGCCTGGAAGCCTCAACAATGTGCAGCCAGACAACAATCTTCTTGTGGCAAATGTTCCATTTTTAAATTTTTTGCCCTCAGTTAAAAGCATTTTTTTCTCCTGCTGTGAAAGTTGTAGTCGGAACAGACTTTTTATCTTCTGCAAAACACTGTTTTGTGTTATTATTAATATTTATGGTGATTATAGCATATCAGGCAAGTGGCCTCATGTGATGAACATTAACTTTTTATGGTACTTTGACCTTCTCTAGACTGGACAAATGTTTTTACTCTTGATCTCCCAATCGTTTAAAAGATCAGGACACAAATAATTTGGAAGAATTGAGGAGCTCAAGTGTAGGATTTTTATAACATTGCCCCTATCCTTTTGATTAGTTCTGTTTCATCCCCATAATATAGTTAGTGCAACTAAGCAAACACAGAGAAATTGCTCTTTCCTTTCAAGAGGAATGTCAAAACAATAAATAGATTAGTCATGCCAACAGCATTGATTTGTGACAGCCTTGATGTATGCAGTCATTTGGGATTCAAACATTTATCAGTGGGGGAAAAACCCACCGTTTTTATTTGCTGCACTGACACTTGCTGGGACAAAATGCTATTAGGCATCTCAAAATTCTCTGCATAGTGGCTGGCTTTTAAATGCAATGAGATATCCGCAGTACATTTCCATATTAATCAATAAAATGAAAGGCAAAAATCAATTTTGTCTGTGCAACTGTGTGTGACACCTCCCTAAGAGCTGCTCCATTGGGATGGATTCATGCCAACAAAGATGGTCATAGGTTGATTGTTTATTTATGGCAAGGAAAGGCATAAAGTCATCTTACCGACAAAGTAGCAGGAAAGATGTTACTCATAGGATAGCTACTCAAAAACCTGGCATTGGTACCTGGGAAGAATGTATTTCAGACTTTAATAGCAATTGTGGCTTCCCAAATGAAACAGGGGCAATGATTTTCTTTGATTCAGAGGAAATACGGGTCTAATTTACCAAAGAAACTGAGGATCATCCAGTTATTCTTTGAAAAGATGACAACATTAAGGAATTTGCCATATATACTTCAAATTAGCAAAGTATCGTTGTAACTTTAAGAAATTAATAAAATGTGATCCTCTAGTTTCATATTCTACATCTCCTTTCCTGTACTGGAATAAGCACTGAACCTTAAGACATCTTCACGTCGCCTGCAGTTTGGCTGGCCACTGTTCCATCCTCTGGTAATTCTTCTAACTCAGGATTGTAGAATGTTAGATTATGACTTTTGTTATATTTTAAAGCTTTCATTTATCACTTCTTCTGCAATGCTCTATCCATTATGTTATTTCACTGTAGTTTTATTTGTAACTCTAAACTGTCATTGTTGAACCGCTAGTGGAGTGAAAGAACTAGGCCAGATGAAATGTGGCATAAATCTGATTTTATTTTTTAATTCTAAAACTTATATTGACTTTTCAAAGGTCATCCGGATTGGGTCAATTCAAAACCTCCCCCTAGGCCGATTGGCCAGGCTTGAACCGCCTATCTTTCCAGAGACTGTTTCAGTAACATCCAAACTTTATCTTTATTTATAAAACAGAGGAAGAAGAAGAGAAAATTCCCATGGGAAAGAATCTGTGTTACCACACTAAACCTATTTTCTTTGGTTCTCTTTTCCTTCTCTAGTTATTCCAAATATTCAGTATGAGGTTTTCTGATGATTGCTAAGCCAATGTTATGGTAGCATGAACAGAAAAGCTTGGTTTTGAGAGCAATGATCATCTCAAAACCCTTCATTGCCTAAAAGATATTAGGATTTTTTTGTTTTCTTATACTCATGGCTTGATTCCATTTTATTGCTCAGTCATTCAGTATCATGAGGTCCTTCTCAGATTTTCTAGGTCAGTCTTCATATTTACTCTCCTGAACAGTAACACCAGTGCCCATTTTCACCTTACGGTTTATCCCCAGTCCCAGGTTATGAAAAGATAATGACAAGAAAGTCTTGGGATTGGGTCCTGTGGAGCCTGTTAAAAACGTCTCTGGAGCAAAACTTATCTCCAATATTCTAATCATGTAGGTGGGCATCTACTGGACCCTTTTAACCCAAAGAATGACTAAAAATTCATTGATAATCTTAATGCAGCACTGAAGATGCGTTACATCTAGTGGTAAACAGAGACTGTTAAACAGAAAAAAATATTCAAAAAGAAAAAAAAATAGAATGATGACCAATAAGGCAGTAAACTGCCAATAAGAACATCAGTCTGTTAGATTTAAACTGGGTTTTTGCAGAAGAAATTAAAGTCCACACTTTACCACTACACTTAATAGTAGAAGGATAATGAAAGCTGGAGAGAAGCTTTTTACAAGAGCTTGTAGTTGCAGGATAAGGGAAAGTGACTTCAAACTAAGAGAAAGTAGGTTTAGATTAAATATTAGGAAAAAAATCTCTACTGTGAGAGTGGTGAGGCACTGAAACAGGTTGCCCAAAGAAAGGGGAGATGTCCCATCCCTGGAAGTGTTCAAGGCCAGGCTGGATGGGGCTCTGAGCAACCTGGTCAAAGGTGACCCTGCCCATGGCAGGGTGTGGGACCTAGATGATTTTTAAAGTCCCTCCCAGTCCAAGCCATGCTATCATAAAATGCTAAGATTAGCTTCTATCCTATGTATAGATTAGATGCTGCTAAAGGGTGAAGTTATTCTTGAAATAACTAAAACTTTTTTGAAAAAAACTTCTTATAAAAGTAAAATATGTGTCAATTTTCCAGAAGAGATAATGTACAGGTCATTAATTATGTGTTAAAAAATGTACCATAAATTCTGTCAAGGCTGGAAAAAGCTCTACTGCACAAAATTTAGAATTATAAGTAGGGAAGAAAATAAAAAACAGTGTAGAAATTATATTCACTGTAAGTTCTGAATATGAGGAGACACTTAAACATGTGTCAGGATTGACATGGGAAATATGAATTATAAATCAGTTGTGATGAAGGGAATAAGGAAATCAGATACATCAAGGGAATCAAGGAAGTTTTCTGAGTCAAACATATGGAACAAAAAGGACCTCTGCAAAACATTAATGAGATCCAACTCTAAAAGTTTAATTAGTTCTAGACACCATAATACTAGAGAGCTCTTTTAAAGGAAATAAAGAAAACAGGAAAAGACCTGAGGAAATCACTTATGAAAACAGAATAAGAAAATTAACATGAAAAGTATGACCAAGCACAAACTAAAAGACATGATAAATGTCTACATATATCTGAGGGATGTAAAAAACAAGAAATAATAAAACTATTTAAGATACGAAGTAGCTTATTAAAAATAGTTGAGTTAAATTAAGCAGCAGAAAAGATACACCACATAGCTGGACAAATATTCTGATACTGATGTACAGCAGACAATGAAATGACTTTCATTTAAAAAGTCAGAAGAATGTAGCAAAGCTATTTTAAAATTTTTCTGCACAGATCTTTAGGGAATTTATACCATGGGTTGTAACTCTGCATGTGCATTGGAATGGCTGAAAAGATCTTCGAGGCTCTAATGTCTTTGACTGTATAAAGATAATGCAAACTATATACCCAGGAGATTTTTACTAAGGATACATTTCAATGTAATAGGAAATTTCAGGCTATGATTTGTTCTTTTCAACCATTTCAGCCTATCTCATCAAGAAAGAGTCAGAAAGATGGACTTTTTTCAGTGTTCCAAACTCCACCTATCGTAAAAGAATTATGCACACTAGTCTATGTTAACACAAATTTAAATTAACTATGGCAGGTAGCATACAAGCATGCACCAATGGGGGTGCTTTTATTTACTAACATTTCCTGTGACTGATGATGAGATCTTTTAAACATCTCTTGGCATATGGAAAAAGCAACAAGACAAAGACTTTAGAAATGCATTATGTTTTATTAATTGATGCATGTCAAACATTCAGACTCCTCAACATTTAACAATAACATTGGCTAAAAGTCCAGTTCAGATGAACATCTTCCATTCAGCTACTATAGGTAATAGAAGAATACCAATAGCAGACAAGGATTACCATTTTGCCTAGTCTATGTTATTTTCCTTTTGCATACATGAAAAAAATAAGACGTGATCTAATAGAAGTGTACTAAATTATTTAGAATACCTCAAAGTTATAGAAAGACATAAAAGAAAAATAATTTTATATTGCCCTTTTTTCAATAGATACATAGAAGAAAAATGTATGCTATGTGAAATACTAAAAAAAAAAATCTACTGAAACTGCAGTTCACCCAGCAAAACTCACTTTGTTTCTATCAGATGCAAAAGGATGACAATTGTGTGTCAATAACTTTTCATACATGTATCATAGTTTCTTGAGCTGCTCTACATAAAAGACAGTTAGATACAAACCCAACAGGAGTAATAAAAAATTCTTTTTGTTTATTCATACTGTTGACAATTCTTTTTTTCCTTTTTATTTTGAGAGAAGAGTGATACTATCATGAACCAACATAGCTACATAGCTGATCAGAAATATCAAAAACCACATTTTAATTCTTAAATCTGTACATTCTTATTATTGAAATATAGTTTTTATTATTGAAATAATAAAAAACTAGATTTGATTATCTGCACTCATTTTTAAAGTTTGCCTTTTCGTTAGTTGGTAATTAACCTGGCAGGGACAATTCTGGATTCCAGTCCCTCCTGAAAGAAATTGTGACATAATTTCATTACATTATCCTTCAGATATCAATCCTTCAAGCACAAGCCAGAAAACTGGATTTACCCCTTCTTAACAATGTGCCTTAAATACCAAACATTCTGCCCAGAATAGCTAAGTATTCCATAGAAACAACTTTAAAAGGAGAGCTATTTGGCACTTTAGAAATTCCAGCAGGTAAAATTTTGAGCCTACTCACAGCAAGAAAAGAAATTTAAATGGAGTTTTCCATATCTTGGTTGTACTGTGCAAAGTTAGGCACCTTCAGGAGTGCATCCTCCTGCACTACTCCTTTGAAGAGCTCCGTGCTCAAGGATTCTGTGCAGAAATTATAAGCTCAGACAGGATAAGGGGGTGAATGGATCACTGTCAGACTGCCCCTGTGGCAGTTCGTTTGGGAGCTGCATACAGACTCCTTTACTCACACATACACACACACATCTTGAACCAACTCCCTGGAACCATAGCCTGGAGCTCAAGACCATCCAGACTCTGCACCCAGACTAAACCAAGTGTCCAACAGAAACCTCAGGTCTTTCCTGCTGCTAGTCTCCTACTCACAGGATCATCGGCTTGAAGCTTGCTAGCAGCACATTACACATGCACACACACACAGAGAATACTCTGCACAACCATGCTATGAGTCTCAACCAGAAAATGGTTAAGAATGGAGTTTAATAAGGATACAGAGCAAACTGCAGTGATCAGGCAGCTGACAAGTTTGCTGACCAGCGGTTTTTCCAGATGGCCTGCTTCCTATGCCCTCTTCCACCAATTTTGCCATGCTTGTTCCTTAGCTCACCTTAATCCATCTTTCTTTGCCCTTGTTTTCTCCCATGTAAACAACCCACCCCAGACATGTTTCTCCCATTGCTCCCTGTTTTGTTTAGCTGCCTATGCTGAGGATTTTTACCTCCAGAGAAATCTTATCCCACATCCAGCAGTTTCTCATGTTTTGCTAAGGCAAGAACTGACTAGTCATTTGCCTGCATATCTCCACAGAGAAGCTTAACTGGTTATTGTTAACTGAATATCCAAATAAAAATATTAAGCTCCCCTTTGCACAAGTGCAGCATGAATTTTAAGAAAAGTGCCCTCTCCCATGAAACAAACAAAACAACACAAAAGAAAACAACAAACAAACAAAAACAAAACCACCAAAAAATAAAATCAAATAAAGCAGCATGTAGAAAATTATGATGTTATTAAGACAAAGTATAAAGCGTATGGGGAGTTTTATGACACAATCTGTAATGTGTCAATTTAGCCTCAAAAGGATAATCCATACACAGTTCTAATAGGAAAAATAATTTGAAAAAGGGACTGTGCACCCTGAGGAAAATAGCAGTTTTGGCATCACTGTCATGCCTTGCTCTGATTTCCTGAGAAAAGTTCTTATCACCTCCCTTAAATGGAAGGTAGAGTTTTACTTTCCTCTTCTTGAAATTTTTTAGTAAATCACAATCTAGCAGTAAAATTTTTGACAGCGTATTATTACAGGGATGTATTTCCACTGATATTATATTTGTAAAAAGTCAATATGTACCTATATTTCACTTTTCAATTTTTAGTTTTTAATTTGTTTCATTAGTTTACCATCTAACGCTCTAAAGATTTTATGACCACTATTTATATTTAGTGTCATGATGGAAAACTCACTGAGTTTTACCTACATGACCTAGTAAATACAATCCAGACTCCTCCCTCCCCTTGCCCTTGGTCGGAAGGTTGGGAAGCTACCAAATGATCCTTGCCTTGCAGCCCAGCATATCAACAGTTACATCCTTTTCCAAAAGAGTCATTGCCACTCTCAAGGTCATAGTCAACTGCAATAGGTTGCTCAGTCTGTTTACAACTGATTAATCTGCAATCCATGGACTTGCCCGTAGACAAATCCTTTGAAGTTTCACAAATAAAAACTTACCCTTCCTTTCTTTCACCAGCAACTTTGGGAACAAGCAGTTTGCAATTCTTCATAAATAAGCGGAAGACCACATACATAGAAGAAAAATAGAGACCTCCTAATAGGAAATTTAAGATAAGATCTTCCCCTTTTTTTTCCCCAAAACAAAATATACCTTACAATTTTGTGAAGGACATGCAATTTAGTATTTTACCATTCTTTGTTTCCATGAAGAAACAACATTTATAGACTTCAACCATATTTTTTTTTTTTATTCCCCTGGGGGAAGCTCAGCAACTGCTGGAATCTCACTGATAATTTTGAAGTAGAAGAGCAACAATATGCATGAAAGGAAAAGCTGATGTCACAGCCAAATTAACAGAGACCCTAAAAATGCCTTTCCTTATCAGCCTCAAGAGTTTTTCCTATCAGACCCTCCCTTGCATTTTCTTGATGATAGAAAGGGGGCAAGAAAAAGGAGGCACTGATTGTTCTTACAAGAACTTTGTATTTCAGTGTAGTTTGGGGGGGAGGGGCTGACTTGTCAGATGTCTCATAAATCAATGTCATTGTCCCTGCTCCTTTTATTTCAATCTGGAATTCACTAAAAAGCTTTCTGGGAAACCACCCTGAAAGAAATATAACCCAAAGAGGAAGGCAACAGTTCTGGTATGAAGATAATAAGAGGGTGGTTTGATGCTTTTCCAAGGAAACAGAGGGAGATTCTTGTCTATTTGTACTGTTAGTCTATCCATTATTCTGCCTGGAGATGCCTAGGGCTCAAAAAGTATTTCCATATCTTGAAATTCATATCTGAGCTTCTGAATTTTTAAGTTATGCAATAAATCACTTAGCATGATGACCAGTTTTCTCCTGTACTTCTCATTAAAATGGCATCTATAAAACCTCAAAAAAATAAACGTGTGAAGTAAACAAAAAATTTCTTCAGGATCTCTTTCTTATATACTACTTAAAATTAAACAACATCCTTCTAAAAGTCACTGTCAAATACCTGTGATATTTCTTGGTATGGATGAGGGAATACAAAGCAGTTAAGGAGAGCTGCTGTGCTCAGCTAGCAGAGATACACTGGGGTCCCCTGGACTACACTCTAGGCCTTCAGCAGACTTGGGGGGGGGGGGGGGGGGGGGG
>VYZT01041562.1:91073-118702 GCA_013400735.1 Pomatostomus ruficeps
TTACTGCATCAGGAAGGTCCCCACTCCTGTTTTGAGCATCCAGGAGAGGCCGAGAGCAGCAGCACTGACAGTGACCCTGATGTGCCATATGCTCTGCACTTTCTCAGGACCTTTTGCAAGACCGTGTCCTCGAGTGAGCAGTTATTCACGTCTATTGCTTCTAAGTCCCCGACAAACCCACTGCACAAGAATGACTTACCTAAACCCAGTTCCTGATCCACTCACCCCAGCTGGCAGCTAGATGCCAGCTTTTTGCCAAATGCTATAGTATATGGAGAGGGAAGACGTACTGAACATAAGAAAGCAGATTTGGAAAAGTATAAAAGAGGAAAAATAAAGAACATATGTAATTGAACAATACAGTCCAAGTATATTAACAGCATAAAAAACAGGTAGTCAATTAATTAATCCGGTTTCAGATTTTTATAGCACAAACAATAATTACATTCCCAATATTTACTACTTGAGGTGATTGAGAAATTATTAAACCCACTCAGATTCACACTGAAATAAACTAGGCATCTAGATTTTCTTAACTTCATTTTGAAATCTTTCCAGCTCCTCATGTAATAGCATTCACAACATTTTTAGAAGGGAAAAAAAGGACTTGGTACAACAGTGTTTTGTTTGTTGATACATGATTATAGATTTGAAGAGCTACAGTCTGATGAGGACCATTACAGCATTTTGACTGTCCTTTCATAAATCTCAGGTTATTACATTTCATCTGATTTTCACTATATTCAACCTAACAGCTTCCATTTCTCTTAATTGCACAGGGTAGCTGGTAAGTATATATTGTATATGCTCGTATGGAACTGCACAAGTGAATAATAAAGTTTGTCACTGTAGTGAGAGTTAGGGTTGACAAAAAAGACAATTCAGCCTAATGACCTAAGGAAATATTTTCCAAGAGAGCAGTTTACCTGAAACAGTGTGGATTGGTCTTCTTACAAATCAATGCTATGGATGAAAAATTCAGTCTTAATTTAAATCTGAGGTCTAACTCAAAAAATTAGTAGATTGAAGTTAATTGAATACAGTAGTGAGTTTGTTCCCAAGGGGCCTGAACACTCACAATAATAAGGCTTATTCTTCCAGGCTTGTCTCAGTCTATCGCTGACAGATATCTTCTGGATATATTTGATTTAGTTAGGAACAGCATGATGGTTAGAGAAAGGTAGAAGGAAGAGCTCAGTCAGATGGAGGTTGAGAAAATAATTTTGGCATTCATAGAAGTGGCACTTGTTCACCCTCTTTTGCTAGACTGAGCTTGTAGTACTCCTACCAGAAGGAGACAAGGGGAGCCCAGCAGCCCAGTCACTGCTAAATCAGCCATAGCCCCACACAACTGCTGAAACTGAAGCAAAAATGAGTCCTCAAACATTAATTTTCCATTTGTGCAAGAACTCATCTGAACTGTACAATTGTCCAAGACTTCTAGTCCCAGCTGATCCCTAAAATGAGCCTTAATTGGAAGCACAACTTGTGTCAGTCTCAGAAATAATGTTGCAGGAGGAACCTGTTTTACTTCAGCCCTCCAAGCATCTATTGCCACAGCATTTAATCCATTTCTCAGACTCTTCCTCTTCAAACATGTCATCCCTATATAGGCCTCTACTTCATCATTAGCCCTATCCCACGTTCCAACCCCAAAATGAAAACAAACTGCTGATATAAAGATGTACCTGTCATCAGTAAAGGTGTGGATATTTCAAATTATATTTTTCCCTTTGCCCATTGCTCCCTAGCCATATCCTAAGATCTAAGTAAATAAAAGATTGCAAGGCTCTAACGTCATGTCACTGTTGTCTCAAAGCCTCTCACTGCTTCAGACTGTCTTCTCCACAGATTTAAGCTATGGATAGCTGCCTGGAGTGGCACAGATTCATTCCAAGTCAGAGAAGGAGACAGAAATTAAAGAATATTGACAAGCAGGGATTTACTGCTTGATTTTTCTCTCTTCTCTTATTTTCTTCTTTTCCTTTATATAGAGCAATAGCATAAAGCTATAGCCCATGTGACTGAAATATAAACTTGACTCTAACCTTAACATGAACCCAGGCTCTTGAAACCACCATGAAACCTATACTGTACTATATCAAAGAAGCTCAACATAACAAAAAGCTCACCTTTGGCAGCCAAGAATTACCCACATTCCTCATCCTTTGCCCACTTCCTTAACAAGGACTAATACATACAGATAGATATAGATATAGATAGATATAGATATAGATATAGATATAGATATAGATAGATATAGATATAGATATAGATATAGATATAGATATAGATATAGATATAGATATAGATATAGATAGATAGATATCGAGATAGATAAATATAGATATGGATGCATTAAATGTATATATAAAGACTAAGTCTATGAATAGTATTAAGGTTCAAAAAATAGAAGCTGTTGAACTAAAGGATATCTTCCTAAAGATACAAATTGTCTAAGCCAGGAACAGATTTTTAGTTTGCATCTCCTAGAGCTATTAATTTTGAAGTTGAAGGCACTTTGAGGAAAGGCTGTTCTAAAATTAAAACCATGGTCCTTGTTCAGTTAAGGATGATACACTTTTTTCTTCTGCCACATAGCTGCGATTTCAGCTCAAGATTTAATTCAGAACTAGTGCCCCATGCCATCAGAAGAAACAGCAAGTAGACTCAAGCTACTACCCATTCTCACAAGAGATCTCCAGCAATTATCTATTTACTGAACTCTGCTTTAGCACAGTCCCTGAACATGTACTAGGGCTTAGCACTAGACTTGTCTAACCTTCTAGTTGCCAAAATAAAGTGAACTTATGCAAAGAGGCACCTGTCCTTAATTTAAAATGTAGTCTACTCCTACCAAACAACCCAAAATGAAACAAAACAAACAAAACAACAACAAAAAAAATCCACCTTTTGACAGTTTTATGCAGCAACTCGAATCTTAACCTTAATCCTGAAGTAAACTACCAAAATACAGCCACTAAGACTGTGTCCTAACAATGCCTAGTACTGGTTGTGGCACCTAGAACTTAGGCTGATCACATTGTTTACAAAGTACTAAAGCATAAATGTTTTATACAAGTCAATCTAAATGTGTGAGGAAGAAAATACTTCACAGGAGTCCACACTTACAAATTATCTTTGTGGGCTTTTCTTTTGCATGTGGAAAAACTGCTAACTTATTGCAGTAATCTGTAAATGTATGTGTGCATGTGTATATGTATGTGTGTGTCTCTGCGTGTATGAAAACTGTTTCTTCTATCAGAGGTAGTACCCATTTTCACCATTTCCCACTGAAAAGGGTATAAACCAAAGAATTTTAAAATAATGTGCAGGGAAAATAACACCTCTGCTTGAAACCAATTTCCTATCATCTCACTATTGCTCACAGTTAGCAACAAGTGCTATACACCTCATTCCAAATAAGTGGCATTACACTCTTTCCAGCCTAAAAGTACCGTGAAGTATTAGATGTAAATTTGCAAAAGTGCTTCAGTGCTACATGCCAAACATTTCCAGTTTCAGTGGGATTCTTGGGTATGCATTGACAGCATATAAACAACGTAATGCAGTCCTCGGGCAAGGCTATGCATGGAAGTGTGTGTCTCAGCTGCTAGGGTGAGACACCAGCCACTTCTTCCCACACCTCCATGCATTTGTGCTTTTGTGGAAAAGGAGAGGATGGCCATGCAGGCTGGAACAAAGTTCTGTGACTTGCAGCCAAGTATGGAGTTAACAAGCACTGCTCTCGGATCTATGTGGTGCTCCATGCCTTCTCCATACAGCTGCCGTGGGACTGGTGCTAACAGCAAAGCAGGCGTGAGTCTGTTTCGGAAGGAAGTCTGCTTGGAACTTTCTGGAGCTTAAATCTGATGTAGGAAGAAGAGCATGCAAAGATTTTTGTTTAGCATGTTAAAGTTACAAGCATCATCTGCTTAAAGCTAATTAGTTTCTGAAAACTTTAAATCTAATATAGGAGACAAGGATCAAATATGATGTTCAAAGGTATACTGTAAATCCAGTTTATCACATGGCTATTACCACATAAATTATTATAAATTTGTGTGTGTGTATAGACAAATATATCTGATGTATGGCAAAACCTTTTTTACTGCCATTAATTTCTGTTCAGTTGTTTTTTACTTGTTAATGAACATCAAAAAATTAAATTATTTTGGAGAAGGGCTCTAATGTAAATTAAACTTTTTTGTTTTAATCCAAAACATACAAAAAATACATGTTTCTGCATACAACTTACAACCACGTTTTGAAAATGTAGCAAGGCAAACATGGTTTATACCTATATACTATGGCAGAAATCCAATATTCATCTGCTGTTCATTTTGCAAGAAAATGAGATAATTAAGGTCAGAAAGAACAGCTGCTTTAATTATAACACCCTGATATATCATATCAAAGTTTTCATCATTTCACACAAACTCTGGGAACATACCCCAGGGATTCATTTCTCTCATCCTGCTTTTTCTTGGGAAGGAGATTACATAAGTACACTCCAGAGCACTGGTTGCTTCGAGAAGCTGTGCAAAATAATTTTACCCCAAGCTCGATAATGCTATGGCAACTAACATTAATCTAATTTTTACAGTCTTTATTCCTCTTTTTGTGGTGGCAGCAGTAGGAGAACATATTTTTGACAGCTGGGAAGCTGCCCTGCAGGCTTCACAGTGCTGCTGCCACACATCCCCCCAGACTCCTACTCAGGAGTGCTCGGTATCCACACCTACAGCTGGCAGTGCTGGTCTGCCTGAGGTACCCAAAGGTATCCCTTCTTTAAGGGAATGGCTGCTTTGTGTTTTAACAGATGCTATGCTTCTGGTAGCGGAGAGATTAGAGGGACCATTCAACATTGAATCAGTCATGGATCCTATAGATGTCAAGATTTCTGAAGCCATCATGAACATGCAAGAAAACAGCATGCAGGTGTCAGCAAAGGTACTGTGTCAGTCGTGCCTTCTCTGTTGTTAAATGTCACAAGTGGGGGGAAAAGCATCTCCACCAATTTTTTCTGTCTAGACTTTAAGAAAGATTCTCCAGACCACCAGAAATTGCTTTTGCTTGTTCAACAGTTCACCAGACTGCCTTTGAATTCTTCACCTAGTTAAACACACTCAAATTTTTCAAAAGTAAGTGGAAGGGTGAAAAGTACCATTTATTAAAATTAATCAAATTAATAGTTGTAAGAGATATAAGAGAAATAGAGAGTGCTGAAAATCAGCACTAACTCTGTAAGTAATATCCTGCAGAGTACACTTGGTAACGTCCACTCGTGTCTCATCTGTGATTCTCCATATTAACTTCCAAACACATTTTGATCTATCTAGGTCAGACTGACATACAGTGTGTTTGAGGTGAATACACAAAATGTTCCATTTAACCTCCTTTAATAGCCCCTCTAGGGAAATACAACATTGGCCAGTTTCTGATTACCAGACCTCAGTTTGATAGAGTTTTGTCTGGATTCTGACACAAAGATAAACAGAGGTAATGATAGCAGCTTCCTCCTTTCCATTTTTAATGTGTGTGTGTATACACAGATCACCACCACCTCTGAACCCCATGTTATTAAGATCCTTCGAATTCAAGTAGCAGGTGCTGTTGAACCAATAGTCAACAATTAATGGCTTTGCCTTAATATTCATCAGTGCACCATGGCTGAAATTCTGAAGTCAACAGTTTGCCAGGTTCTGTGCATTAGGAGCTTCTATCTCCTATTTAACTCCCAGTAGCCAGTTAGATGCTGGTCAGACTACCATCTAAGTCAGTGATTTTCCATTGCTTGGAAGGAAGCTGCTCTAGCTGGGGGAAAAAAAGGTGGGAACAAAAGGCAGGAGCCTGAGGTTTATATTCTTCCTGCCAACCCAAAATTAGATAGTTTTCATGGTCCCAGTGCTGCAGGTTGCTAAACGTTTCCTTCAATACGCCTTTTGCTTTCAACTTACATGATGTTCCCTGGATTTTAAAAGCAGTCTACATCCTGCAGGATGAGACTTTATTCTGGCACCAGTGATCAAGGTGTTTAACAGCCAAATTCTCTCAGATATTTTGGGAAATAAAGGCTAGCTTCAACAAACTCAGCTCTTACCTCAAAAAAGAAACAAAAAATATTTTCACTTAAAACTCACCCAAGTTCCAGGTGTATTTCGTTTTCCTTTTTACTTGCTTGGTTTTCACAGTTTTCCCATTAGTTGGAAAGCTGCATCCCCTGCCAGAGTCCAATGACATTTTGGCATGAGCTCATCTCACTGCTTTTTTGTAGCAGAGCAGACTGTTTCTTCTGTCCCTCAAAAATATTTTATTTGCTGTAAAGATTAAGAGCAATGCCATTTGCAATGCAAAAGTTTTTCCTCTAAGAGAACTCTTAAACTATATTTTTTTAATCTTGCAGAACAGAAGAGAAATTATATCGGCAAAATTTATTTTATTATATTTTTATAGATAACAGAGCTGTCTGTCCTTGAGGAACCTTTGTATATTCTCTATAGACCATTATTCTCCTGAAATGTGATTTTCTTGATCTCCTAGGTTATATCCATCTTTTTTCATGTAACATGGAAATACTTTGCTCTTTAAAAAAAAAGGCAAAGGCTTTGGGTATAGTGCTGTCCTCTTCTATGCCAGGTCAGACCTGCAGAGATGATATACAAGTAACCTCAAATGCATCCTCTCTCATCTCATTTTTCCCCCTTATACATGCTGACCACTAAGAGCTTCAGTGGAAATGACAGGTACCTCGCCAGGTGTAATGGGGTGCATGGAATGCAATTGCAGACCTAATGTGGGAGAAAAGCCACTCTCGTCAATTATTCGGGGATGTCGCTCAGAAAGCTCCAAGCAGGGTGTTGAAATCATGATATTTTCTATTTTCTCATTCTTCAGACAATTTTGTACCTTTTATTTGACTGTACCTACTGAAGAATGTGGTGACTAGGAATCATAGCTATTTTTCCACAAGTCAGTCAGTGCCTTTTTACAGTGGAAAAATGATGATGCACTAGTAATGTTATGCCCACAACACCCACATACACATTGATTATTCTTCATCACTGACATGCAGCCTTTACTACCTAAAAATCTGCTTGATGTCTGGGAGAAGACTCTATGCTGTATACAGCAGAATTTTGGGCCATGTTATATAATGTTGTTTTTCTTTTAAAAGAAGTGGAAATAATGAAAACAAAAAGTTTCTTCCTCGAGGAGCTCTCACTTATTTCATCTTCTTTGTGTGCAGAAGACCCAGAGTTTATTTACTCCAAAATACAGTGCTCCTGTTTCAAATAATTATAAAAATTGCCCTATTCCAAAAGTCCAAGAAAAAGCCAAAGACTTAACAATTAGTCAGTGCAGACAGTCAAGGCTTATTGCTTGAGTTCACTCCTTGTCTTTCATTTCCTTGGAAGACACAAATCCTCTGTCTTCCTCTTTTGATGGCTGCGCATCAATATTGAGACAGAGAATTATAGAGATACCACATGTACCTCTTCTGTCTTTGTGCTGCTGACCAAGGACATTCAGACTCAGACACCTTCCTGTATCTCTCACTGCATAAAATGGATCATCTCTGCTCCTAGGCCATTAACTTTTCTTGTTTGTGTGATGACTGTAGTCAATTCTTCTAGCACAGTTCACATTAACCATGTGCTAGTATTATGTTAAGATCCTCCAATTCTTGCTGAGGCTGCAATCTTTCTCTGTTTTCCTGATATTTCTCTGCAGTTTATATTCAGCACTGACTGTCTAGAAAGTCTGACCCCAAATCTCTAGGTTTCTTGGCTGCTTACCTTGCACAACTGTCCTGTCCCTTATTGACAGCCACACAGGGTCCTTATTTTGCCTCAGGGAAAGTCCCATTCCTGACAGCTGTGACACCTGGAGACGCTTGTCAAAAAGGAGCAATGGTATAGAAAGTCAGACCCCAAGTCCCAAGGCCTTTCTGCTGGAGGAATCTATGTTCTCTGAATCAGACCAAAGTTTCCCTTCTCCAAGAAAAGACAAGGACTGAAGACCATCAAAACCAGTTTCCATAGATTCATCATTCAAAACCTGCAGCCATTCTTACAGAGTATCTTCTGCAAACCAAACCACACAGAGTGCAAAACAATCAGCCTGGGCTGCCTGAGATGCCTCCCAAGATATCAGTACCTTTTAACAATAGGCTTTGCAATCTGGGTCTACCCAAACTAGAGTACTGTTCCCTGGAGGTTGCCTCTGGCAGAAGTCAGGTTGCAATAGATTTACCTTGGATTTCTCCTTATAATTTCTGAGACAGGTTATCTTCTTTATTGAAATCTCTTTGTTTGTCTCCAGTGGCACCTTTCTGGTATTTGAACAATACAGTGCCAAACTCAGTGCTCAGCAACATGCTGATTATATCTCAGGCAAAATTTTTACATTTAGTATATTTTTTCCCAAGGTTCAGCTCATATCCAAGACTCAGTCATAGAATACATTTACCTTATTCTCATTCTCCCTGAGGTAATTCAGGTAGTAATATTCAGACAGTCATAACATATAAAAGCTCATTTCAATCTTTGCCAAAACAAGCATGTTTGAGAGCCTTCACAATTTTCCCATAAGGCTGTCAGTACCAACACCTTTGATTCCTGATTCAAGTCAAAAAGTAAATGCTACATCTGCTCCATTCTAAAAGCATGAATGTTTGCTAGTTGACATCTGCAGAGATTGCTCATTCACAAGTGGAGGAAAACTCAAAAAAACAGCACAAAAGCTGTTATAACATTCTTTTTTTCTTCAAAATGGAGAAAATTCCTAATCTGGTTGCATCAGCATAATCATGTCTCCATTGCTGCTCAAAACACAACATGTTGGACTATTTCCTGCAATGGTCTGGTTCTACACACTTATGTTTGACTGCTGTAAGAGTCATCTGGCTGCCATGACAAGATTTTTCCACTTTCATGTAGTCTATCCCATAACTGAGTTTCCCCTTAGTAAGTCATAAATCTGCTTTTATCTGAGTTGATGGATGTACCATTTTAACCTATAAATATATGTTCCTTCTCAGCAATTACTTCAGCTAAATGGATGAATGAGCTCCATGACATAGCAGATTACTTATGCATTATTTATAAGGAGGATATCTTCACAGAAGTACATCCAAGGTTCTTCTTAAAATAGTCCACAAGTTTCATATTAAGAAAACCTCTTCATTTATCTGTGTTCTTTCCAGAGCTCTGTGCAGGAAAACTATAATGACATTTCAGGTAAAAAATCAATGCTATTCTATCTGAAGAGTCAATGGAGCAGAATCATATAGAGACACTCAGCTGGAAACACCGAGCACTAGCACATGGCTAAATAACAGTATGACCCAAGGCTTCACAGAGAAAAAACCGTATCTTCTGAAAAAATTCAAACCTTCAAATTCTCCTGGGAAAAGGGCTCTTTTTTCTATACTACCTACATCCTAGTCCTGAAGTAGATACTTCCATTTAGTCAGCTCAAGAGATATAATTCTTCACTGGCTCTGTTGAGTTGTTCTCATGGCTTGGTTCATGTCCCAGACCGCAGAGATCTGGCCCATTCAAGCTTTAACTGCAGTTCAGTGGGGAATGGTTTGGTGTTAAGACAACAGGTGTTTCGGATGTTCCAGGACATCACAAACTGCTGTAGATGCTGATGTGAGAGAAACAGAAGGAAGCTTTTGATCTCCATTATCTTAGATGTTTAGGTTAAATGTAGACACATACATGATGACTCCTAAATTTACCTTTCTTAATTTTAAATGTAATGGACTGCACCAATTATATATAAAATGCGGTTTTTTAGAGAGTGGGTTTATGCTACCAATTCACAGCATGTGTAATGAAACACCTGAATATTTTTCCAGAAATTGTTCAATAGCTCTGTATAGTATTGTAAAGAAAGTATTTTATGTGCTTCTTAGGAAGCATTTGTTAATATCAGTTATCAGCTTTTGTGTTTTGTCGCTTAATACCAGGATACAAATTAAAAAATGTCTTTTTTTGCACTCAAAATTTAGTTACTGAACATTGTATTCTTACTGTATTTCTGCCAGGTCATTTAAAAAGCAAGTTATTTCTTATTCTGTGATGTAAATATTATTGCCTAGTTTCCATCTCTATTATTGTCTGACTGTATGCAAATTTGTTTCTATAAAACCACTTGCTGCAACTATTTGTGTGAAGCTAAATGCCACCAAGTCTCTGTTGGGTTTTTTTCAGTACATCATACGAAAGATGAAATATAAATTATGTAGACTTGCAGTTACACCACATAGTCATAAGTATCCTAACAGTCACACACTGGGAAATTTAAGAAGTGTCCCCACTTTCCTTTCTCCTGAGAATCTAGTTGTATGTTTTGGATAATTGTCATTTGCTTTGTAAGCAAATACCTGGTTGCTTAATTGAGTGAATGGGATTTCATAGATATGTAAATAAACAATTGTGTTTTCAGTGCATAACTTGAGTCAGAAGAAATGTAATTAAACTTTTGTAAGTGTAATTCATGCTCTTAACATATACATGCCACCCTTTAAATTGCACAGTATCCTACACAATCATGTGTAAATATTGAATGTTAATTGTAGTTGAATTTTCTTCAGAGGAAAAATAAGATTCTTTCCTGATGAAAGATTCAGAGCTTTACAGGCTAAAATCATTTTTATTGGCTGATTAAATTAATCTATTGTCCAATAGTCCTCATGACTCGGGAGGCTTGAAACTCTTAAAACAGGTATTCTCAAACCAGACCAAACAGTATTCCACTCATAAATTAAAAATCCCAATGGCCATACAACAGCTGACTTGCTGGACTTTGAGCCAAAGCAGACCTGATGACTGGACATATATTTAGTATGAATCAGCTTCTTTCAGCAAATTTTGAATCATTTGGGGCCTCTAAATTAACACCAGGAAACTGAACTGAGAGCCAATTTAATGTACCCCGAAAGAACTAGAAGTTGCACCATGGATGTGGGTCATTTTTCCATGGGGTGCAGTTGTACAGGCACAGCCCACTCCAGTGTGGGTGCCCCACAGGGTCACAAGTCCTACCAGCAAACCTGCTCCAGCGTGGGCTCCCCTCTCCATGGGTCTGCAGAATCCTGCTCCAGCACAGGCCTCCCATGGGGTCACAGCCTCCTCTCAGGCACTCACCTGCTCCAACATGGGATCCTCCACAGGCTGCAGGTGCATCTCTGTATCCCCATGGACCTCCATGGGCTGCAGGGACACAGCTGCCTCACCATGATCTGCACGATGGACTGCAGGGGAATCTCAGCTCTGGCGCCTGGAGCACCTCCTGCCCCTCCCCCACTGACTGCAGAGTTGTTCCTCTCACATGTTCTCACTCTGCTCTTCTCTGGCCCCAATTACATCTTTACAATAATTTTTTTCCTTCTTAAATATGTTATCACAGAGGCAATACCACCATTCCCGATCGGCCCAGTCTTGGCCAGCAGTGGGTCTGTCCTGGAGCCAGCTGGCATTGACTCTGCCGGGCGTGGGGAAGCTTCTGGCAGCTTCTCACAGAAGCCACCCCTGTAGTCCCCCCACTATCAAAACCTGGCCACACAAACCCAACATAGCCACACAAAAAGGAGTAATTTGGTTCTAAAATCAAAACACAGCATCTGCATCATTTTCACCTCCACAAAGCTCATTCAAACAGGCTGTGTATGGCATTAGGGTTTTGAATAATATATCTTACAAGAAATTCTGACATTTAATTTTTTTCTTTTGAATGGAGGCAAAATGTTGAAACAGCCAAAATACAATGATCACAAAAACAGAAGGGTGATTCTAAAACTGAAGAAGTTGATATGAAGGCAAACACTAGGATTCTACTTCATGAGAGCATTTGAAAATTTTAACTCTGTGGATATTCTACCTCTTTTCAGATGTGCAGCTTGTGTGACAATGCCTCTGGGAAATATACTTGATATCCAGTAGTCAAAAGTGTCCTCTGTGTCCTTTAGTACCTACCAGATACACAATACTGAAACTTTTTTCCAAATGGAAGTATATGAAAATTTCATAACCCCAAACATTATTTTTTATACCCAGAAAACAAACACGCTATCAGAAAATAATTATCACTGTTGTCCACTCAGTGTGCCTCATTCTTCTTCTAGAGAGAAACTGGTAGGGAATAAGAAAGTTATCCAGTTACAAGACTATTTCATCATTGACCTTTTCTCTAAGACTACAAATAAGATTGCAAGGTAAAAAGAGCTGTAGGAAGCGATTATGGATGGCCTGTGATTCTGGGTAAATACCACATTTTAACAAAACTGAAAACAGTTATCAGCTATGTCCTGCCACAAAGGATATCCTTTTGTGCATTTCTCTTCCTGGAAAGATAGCAATTAAGATGCTTTCCGATGTTAATTTCTCACAATAATCATCTTGTTAAATTGAGAGGGGGTTAAGGTCCCTATATGTTTCTATGCTTTCAGATTTTAATTTCTCATAATAATCACCTTCTTAAATTAAGGGGGGTTTAAGGTTCCTATATGTTTCTATACTTTCACCAAGTGATTAATAATGCTAGATTATTAACCTGAGTTTTAATGCAGGCCAAGCACTCAATTCACTAGTACAAAAATGTCAGTCAAATCTTGTTTCAAGTATACAAGAGAAAGAATAAAGATTCTGCGTAAATAACAGCTTCCCTTTTTTTATGATTATCATATAACCAAGAATGTCTTTTTCAGGTTTTCCAAGGATGCGGCCAACCTAAACCAGCACCTGCCCTGAGATCTTCCCGTTCTGTCCCTGAAAGCTTCAATACCCGGTTTAGACCATATAACCCAGAGGAGCGACCTACAACTGCTGCTGGCACAAGTTTGGATAGGCTGGTAAGGCAAAATATATTCCATTTTCAGATTAGTATGAAAGGCTTGGCTTTATAATAGAGGGTGGCAATCTTCTGATTTAATAATTTTATAATCACTCTACAGTTTCTTTGCCAGCTGTTCCAGCGTTCACTAAAGCGTTTTTTCTCCACTGGAAGTGGTATAGAATTTCATTGTAGGACAGCAGTATGGCTCAGTTTTTATGTATTAGAATTGTTAGAAGAGAATAAACCCTTTCCTAGAGGCCAAAAACCACATAAGCCTTTGCAGGTAGTTTGCAGTATAAATAATCTTTCAAAAGTGGTCTACAACAATATTTTATATTTTTTTATTTTATAAAAAAAGAAGTTATGTATAAAGGCCATTTTTATCATCTAGTTCTTTAACTTACACCCTTGCAAAGGCACATTGATTTGTTTCACTTCTTTACTTAATTGTAAATTTACCACTGATTCATTTCCATCCATCTCAACAATTGCCTTTAATCAGCTAAAACTTCAATGATTGTTAATCTTGCTTTACTTATTCAACCATTTAAAAAAAAAATACTTTAACAGAAGATTTTTTTTTTTACTACCAATCATTAGATTCATGTTTCAGACTTCAATGTTCCTGCTATTTATACATCTATAGATTTATAAAGGGCTAATTACTACAGCTTAGTACCATCCCAGCAATCATCTGTAGGTAACCAATGAGCAAAACTGAAAAGCTTCTGATATAAAAAAGGCTGTATCACATGCCCTCAGCTTATTGCTGCCCACTTACAAAGCACTGCTCTATCTTGCTGAAGAGAGTACCCAAATATACCAATGCACGAGGAGTTGGGTATCTTCGCGACACCATCATTCATCAAATTCATGTGATGGTTGCAGTAGTGCTTCACAGTGCCAAGTCCTTCCAATCACTTCTATCTATGCTGTACTTTACCTACTCTATTCTGTCAATTTTCATGGCAACTCAATAGGAAAATAACATGGCATTTCTAGTCAAGACATGGAATTACCCTGCAGCAAAAAGCAACATTTTTTAGTTCTCTGCTCTTCTGGAAACAGTTTAGCCTGGTTATCCTAAAAGGAGAAGCAGAGAAGATGCTTACCTCCATTGTAGACTCAGGTCTTTCTACCACAGTAGGTTCATAGTGCAGTGTAATCGGCTACAAATCTGACTAGTAATGCTCAATCTACATTTCACAGGATCTTAATTTTACATTTTCACTTTAGATTCAGAGAACCAGTTCTTCTGCATTGTTCAGAGCAGAGGCCTGGATCTTAATCTAGAATTGGTCAAGGTGAAGTGAAAGGTCACCCAAGCCTTTAGGTTTCTATCATGCTTTGACAAATCCTCCCTGAAATGGGAGGAACAGCATAAAAAGGAAGGGGCTGGTAGCACAGCTCAGCTTGGATTACTTTGTTGATGTAAGAACAATTCAAGTGTTTTTGTAATGAAAAAGGAAGGTTTAAGATACATTACATATTGACATAAGAAGAATACTTCTGAATGCATTAACATGCTTTTTAAAATACTAGCTTGAAAAGTACTGAGCAGCATCCTGAATAAAGCAGAGATGTGTCCTATGCTGCCAGCCTTTAAAGGCTGTACCTAATGAAAGTTGTCAATGCAGATAATTCTTTATAACTCCTAATAACTTCTAGACTTCGAAAGGGGAACTTATCTCCAAATGATTTAACTAGTTTTGTTCATGCATTATTTCAGGAAAAAAGCAAGAAGTTTAGTATTGCTGCTGTTAATTTTAAAAATGTTCAAACCAGATTCCTATCTCCTGTTCTTGATGATGATATTTAAAATAATAACAACTTTTTATGGTCTGTTAGTGATGAATGTTGGTATAAAACACATCTTCAAATGGCAGTGATGAATGTGTTGTCTCCTTCTGGGCTGGGACCAACAATCTCTCAATTCAGAGATGGCTGCTGATTTCAGCGGAGCTAGGAGAGGTAGTTTACATGGATTAGAGCAGACGGCCTTATTTCAGAGCTATAATCCCTTAGCAGCTCTTGGGAAAGGTCGCTGTCTGTATCTCACACCATCTTGGGTAATTTTATCCAGAAGGATAAAAATGCTACACTCCTGCCTCACAGAAACACCATTTCACCTGTCTGTGTTTGAACCTCAGCTTTTCACATGCTGAATCATTCCCTGAATGACGTATCTCTCTTCATTAACTATAGCCAGAGCTTGGAGGACCAGCTGCATTTAGATACTCCTAACCCATGCATTTCTAACAGGGTGTAATGAGAACCCCATGCACAGCAGTTTTCTTGTCTACACACTGATCATTTTCTATTGCTTACTTAATATAAATACACTGCAATATTAGTATTTTGTTGGCATTTTCAAACATTTAAAGACCCTTTTGATTATTATAGGTATAGGAAACAAGTCATTTCTTGTGATTCAGAAGACTGTTCAGTGCTATATTAATGCTTCTAAGAAGTCTGTTCTGGAGTTTGTATTCATGACACACTGGCGGACCACTTGACTTCAAACTGTCACCACAAAGTCTAAACATACAGTTGCAAAAACCTCAAAAGAAGTGACAAACCATTCTGCTTTTATCTGTCTTTGATAGCGGAAGAAACCAAGTTTAGAAAATATTTCCTCTGCATCTCAGTGTTATAAACATGCAGCCGAATTCTGAACCGAATTCTGGCTTAGTCCTGCTCATATCCCCACTTATAAGCTTAATTCAGTTGAGCATATTTTATCAGGTATGTTGCACAAAGCAGCCCTCATAAGAGAGCTACCCTGAAATCAGCAGGTACTGAGCCCATCTGAGAAAGTGCTCCTTCATCTTTGCCTGAAGTTATGTGATTAATCCAGCTATTCCATTTCAAATGGAGGGAGAGTGACTTCTCTGTGTTATTGTCATAGCTGTAACAAGTAAGGCTTAAAAAATAAGATATCGATCAAAATAAATCATAAGAAATGTGGGAAAAAATTAAATATCCCCCCAAATCTGTGGTATATGTGGTTTTAAAACATCTGACGTCTTTAGTAAGTTATGTAGAGCTTGAGAGACTTATCTAAGTATGGATGAAAAGCACCATCTGAGACATCCTAGGGTATCTGAAATATAGGACCAGCAGAAGACTAAAGGAGACCAGTACTCTTCTGGAGCAGCAGAGGGGAGCTGGCTTGAATACACTACAGAAGCTCAAGCAGTTCAAGATACTTACGCTCAGACAATTCAATCACATCTTCGCAGCACTGGGCCTAAAAGTCAGGCTCTTTCTGAAGTCAATGAAGAGAGACACACATCTTTGGAGAGTGATTCATCCCATCGGACACAGACACCTCTCAAAGACTGGGAAATAAAGACTCAGCTGGAATATCCGCATGTAGATAGGCAAGACTGAAATGCCTTGGAGTATTTAAGTCATCTAACTAAGCTGGAAGATAGAACAGTAATTTGAGATACTTAGGCTCCCCTGGACGGGCAGCTGAAGTCCGGATAATGTTCACTATGAGGCATCCTAGTGGGAGAACAGAACTGAGCCCCAGCTGTTCTCTGCAGGTTGCACTACGTGAAATTTGGCTACATAAATATAGTCACCTAACGCTCTTTGAGATGCCTGTGGTCTTCAAGATGTCCAAAGGTAAAAGCAAGGTTACAGGAGACCTGGCTGGAAGATTGAATATCTCAGAGCTGCTAAATTCACTTGCTCTGCCTACATTTAGATAACTGTATTCCACCTTCTCCTGACTGTAACAGAAGCAAAAAAGAGGACTTTTCTGATTCAGTATAGAAATCCATAGTGCAGACACCTAGAACCAGCTATCTTGATTTGAGTCCCGATGACTGTAGTTTTTACTGTTAACAGAGAGAAACAGAGGCCTTCATTCAGTTGTCTAAGCATGGGTTTAAGCAACTGAATTGAGATCAAATATTTCTAAAGCACAATTCATCTCATCCTAAAGTATACATTTGAACAGCTCAGAGAAATCTTTCCATATCCCTCTACTACAAAGTGCCAAAAAGCGACAGTCCTTAGTCCAGGCATCTAGCAAGTACACCTGAAGATCAGTAACTGTCAAAAATTAAATAATTTTAACCACTGAGCTCACCCGCTTCTGTAGAGCATGATCTAAAGTTTCTCATTTAAAATCAACTGCTTATAAAGACTCGTTATATTCTCTGTGGTTGCCTGTTTGGTATAACCTGTGGTTTATTTTGTTTTGTTTTGTTTTGTTTTTCTGTTCCCTGAATCTGTTTCCCTCTTGCTTCCCAGAGGACTATCTGGAGGACAATGCAACATGGTGTAAGCTTTGGTATTCTTATTCTTCACTTCATTCCCATTTGTCTTTGTAGAATGCTGGACAAAACACTTGTTTTTGTTTCATCTTCACCATCTGTACTGTATGCGTGTGTCTTGTAGGATAAAATGCTAGCAGTTCTTTTTGTAGTTTTGCATTCTGACTAATTTCATTTTGCCCAGTGCCCAGAGCTGTTGTTGCCTTCCAGTATTTTTCTCTCACCTCAAGGATGATGCCTCATCCCCAGAAAGGACCTAGGTATTCCTTCAGCAAACTAAAAACTGGAGTAAGTGTCCCCATGGTCTCAAATCCCACAAAGGCACGTGCAGCAATGCAGACACTGCAGTAGCATTCAGCTCTGAGTCCTGTGTCTGGTACAATGGAAAGGAGCTCCCAAGCCTTCCTGGGCTCTCTCCCTGAAACTGCCCCTGTCTTGCTGTCCAATCTCCTTATACTTTACAGCTTCATAAGTTTTTGTGGCTGTTAGAGGTCCCTGGTTCCAGACAGAAAAACCCTCCCCACCAGACTTCACTCAGCACAGTCCAAGGGGAAGGCAGGGACACTGCACAGATTTGCATTTAGCATGGACTTAATAGTCCAGCTTCTTAGCAGGACTAATTAGTCTACAGAGAGCACCATGCTGATCCAGCCATGCTGCCTCCTGTGTCTGAGCTGTCCCAAGTACCTCTGTATCCACCGCATCACTGTACAGCAGAGCTGTCTTAATTCAGCTGGAATTTCTCCCGAGAACATACTGCAGCCTGACCTGGCTGGACGTGTATGAAATAATTCCATGTTTTCTTTCAGGAGGACATGGAAGTGTTCTTGATTGTTCCCCAGGGAGCTGATGCACTATTAAACACATAATACAAAATGCACATGCATGCTATGGAGACAGGTAACTGATAAATTTGCCGTGGCATTCATGGGTGATTTACATTCAAGTACAGTACACTTGCTGCATAGATTAGTGGATGAGTATGCACCCAGTCTAAGAAAGAACACCTTTCATGCACTTTACCCTGGGGAGGGGAATATACTGTGTCACACTTTGTAAGAAAATGTGCTTTTAGAGTCCCTTCTGATTTCCTTAAAGTAAAAGTAGATAAAGTCGCAATTTCCATGAGGAAAATACCCTGAATTACCTTTTTTAGGAATAAATTGGGATGTACTTTAAGTCTCTTTGTAATTTTTTTATTCCATTGTGCTATGTTTTTTGTTACAGTGAAAAAATGCAATAGTATCCTATCAAATCTGTTGTCAACAACTTCTTGCCAGTGCTCCAAAACTACATAAAATAGAAAATATTACTTAAAAAATATAATCTGCTTTACATTTTAACCATAAAAGACTAAAAGTAACAGGACGGTATTCAGACATTGATCTGAGTTATCCAGGGTATACTCCAAAGCACTCCTGAAAGTAAAGTTTTCATTTCAGTTTTGTTAGAATCCATTTAGTCCAGAATCTAGAACTGTTAAATATATGCCATGATAGCACAATTTTCCTGGGATAGGATGTTTATCCTCAACATTTCCTTTTTCCTCAAGAGATTCTAGAATAAAATCCAGATGGTATAAATCTCAGAGGGTTTAAAGTTGTGAGATTAATTTTCCAAATATCTTCTGCATACTGAGGCCAAAGGATAAGAAACAAACAATGAGCCTGTAAAATATATCATGACTCTGGAGTTTTGGGTCATACTCTTAAGGCTGAAGATGACAGGCCTGCACAAGTGTTTTAGAAGCCCACTGGCTTCCCACAGGCTACTCCCCCAAACCCCTTAGACACTATGCTGTTGGATTTGATGACCCTGTGTGATGTTAATCAGCAGATGATTCCTGTAAAACATAAAATGTACAGCTCCTCCAGTTTTATGTTTTGCATGTTTAAACAGAGTCCTATTTCTTATTAGCTGTTTGGATGCAATATGCACAAAGAATAAATATATTTTTCAACATTCATTAGGCTCATTTGGTATTAGATTTAGGGTTTGATTGGTTCTCCAAAAATAAGTGTTTGCTTAGTATCACATTTTTTTCAGTCTTAGTTTCTGTCTCACAGCAATACCTCAGTTTTGCAATCATTTTTTCCCTCATGGTTAATACCAGTGGCAAAGGTGGATGAATTATGGTGGCTGTCAGAGCCCTCCTGGGAGACCGGACAGAGTCCTGTTTTTAGAAATGGTGATATTATTTCATCCCCCAGCTGAATGGTTGTACATGCTGCTGTATCTGGTGCACTGCATTCCTAACATGCATGAGGTGGTTACTGAGACAGGGTTTTGTTACAGTGGTTGCCTCTGTCTTCAGGTGGAATGGGTTTGCCTACTGTCCAGACCCTGGTTAGCATGGGCAAGGAAAGACCATCTCCCAACAGTGACAGGAACCACAGATCTCTACCTTAATTAGTTGTGAAGGAAAATGCACAAATCTTGATTGCCATGCAGTTTCTGCCTTGCCTGAAGAGTGATGTCTCATAGAACACAGTGTCTGCTTGATCATCTTCTAAAATGGACTTTTTAGTACTAGTTGAGCTTCCTTTACCTGATGGGTGTGAAGACCCCACTGAGAGTCATCTACTCATTTCCAGGAAAGTCTTAGGGGTGTGAATGTTATTGTGGATCACTGTTAGAGAGGTGGGGAATACAAAACCCGTAGATAGAATCCACTACTGATCACCAGACTTTCTGCTAACAGTAAGATGAAAAAATGGCACAGTCATGGGTCTTCATTTGGTGTACATTGAAAAATTATGTGGTTGATGAACTTGGCTGTTAGGGTAAAGACAGGCAAGATATCTAGGCTAAAGTTTGCACATCTGTTCCCTATCAAACCAGATAAATATGAAGTGGGATTTATTTGTCCTAGCTTTTTATATTTCTAGTGTTGCAATCAAAGTCTGAGCTATCACTTCATTCCTTTAGTAATCGATGAAGACAGCATCTCCAGACCTTGCTTAAGATACTCATTTAGAGAAGACAAGAATCTGAATTATCCCTTTCTCCCCAGTGAATATGAATAGAATCTGGACAATTAAATCAGAGATCCAATTTGTAGGTGTCTAGGTGAAACCATAATTCTTGGCGTTGGAGCTAGACTCTATGAATTGCACAAAGGAGATTTTGGTCTATAAAATATATTGATAGATAGTTCTTATCATAGTGCTAATCATACTCATTGTCATGGTATCATCAGGTACCTAGAAGGATAACGAAACTCAAGCAAAAATAGTTAATCTGAAGGCTTCACAATTTCTATTCAATGGCAATTTCACCTTGTAAATCTGGATTAAGATCTACTTCCTACCATTTGATGTTTTAGCTCCTGCTCAATAAAGACATGGGGCTTTTTTCCAATATGCAGAAACTTTATATTACCAACCTCTGGAAGATTAATCTAAGCAGGAAATACATTAACATTGCTCTTCAGCTGGAAGATAGATCACATTTAATTTCACGTGTCTGTGCATGAATCTGTGCAGAAGGAAAAGTCAATTCTTAATGTTCTTGTTCATGATAAAGAAAGATAGTGACTATATATACATCTTCTGCATTTAGTGTTTCCATATCATATAAGAAAAAAAAATATGGTTTAAAAATTAGTGGCTGGGCTTGTGTCCCCCCTTGCAGTGCATAAATCATGCTCATTTAGATGCTTCCAAGGAATAAGACAATAATAGTGATGACTGCCTGCCTGCCTGGAAGGTGTTACACTGTGATGAATTCTTGCATTGTTAAGATGAGTGCAACCAACAAGTTCCCTTAAAAAATGGATTTGAGATATATCATCTGTTCATCTACCATTAGAGAATTAGAAGGTCCTTTTTGTGCAAGTGACTACAGAACATAAAATGTCTTTCCACAGCAAAGTTAGTTGTGTACAAGTGTGGATGCCAAGAAAGAAATTAAAACTTTGGTAATTTCTAAATTAGTTGCAAATAATGAATCTCACTCTCCAAAGAAAAACATATTTTATGCTTTATTGGCAATTAGTTTTCTCCAATCTTTGCAGATTATTTTATTTTGTTAGACAGCAGCATATGAATATATTGTGAACTCATCACGGGATATATTGTGAACTCATCACGGGAGTCTGCAGTGCTGGACTCCACTTAAAACAAATAGTAGGTTGCAGCAGACTGAAACTAATTTCCCAAACTAAGCATCTCATATGTTTTTCTTTGATTGTAATAGACAAAAAATGGCACTTTATAGACTTTTATGTTTATTACGGTGGCTAAAGGCTAAAGACAAGGTAAAATACGAGGAATAAAGGTTTATCTTCATTACAAATGGTGACCCTTTTGTGAGCCTTCTTTAGGCAAAACTGAATATTTTACATTAGGAAAGATTTGCTGTATCTTTCTCCTGCCCTTATGTCCCATCCTTCAGTCATATCAGTGTATCAATCTAGGTTGTTGGGATAGCAATACAGGATGCTTCTTCTATAATGCAGAGTTGCACATAAACATTAAATCTTGAGTGGCTTGTTACAGATGTTCTTTGATGGGAAAGCCAAGATGATTAATAATACTGGGGAAGGGAAAAGGCATGGATTCATCACATCAAATTGTATCCATCATTAACAGAGGACGAGCCTAAGATTGTGCATCTATGAGCAAACCCAACAGCATTTTCTGGATCCTAGGTTTGGGTTTAGACCCTAGCAACCTCACAGACCCACATAAGGGCAAAATGAGTAGCTCACATATTACCAATTAGTCAACATGGAAAATAGGAGACTACCTGCAAGACACTTCAACAGATCCCATTCTGGACACTGCCAAGTACTGAGGTACACAGCAAGAGAGAACTCTGCCTACAGGATTAAGATTGAGTAGTATGGACTCCTTGCACAGCTGGTTAAGAAAACAGGCATTTTCAGAGGGCAATTCCCAGTCTAATGCAGATATCTGCCAGAGATTGCATGAACAGCTCAGTGGAAGCACCAATGTTTCTCTGTCAACTATGAAGAACTTTAGGCTTGACGAGACATTTAGGTTACAGAGAGGTAGAGTTGTGTTTGATTAACTCCTGCTGAGCAGTCAATACCTGACTTCTCCACAAACAAGCCTACCAAAGTGAGAGTGACTGAGACTTAAGGACTCAGATGTACTCAAGTGGCGACTGAGTAGATAAGGGAAATTTCACCATGTTCCAATGGCTTTGTCATCTGGTGACAGCAATCATAAATTACTATCATGTACATGTCTTTGTTGGTTTTCTTGGGTCTTCTGCTTCTGAACTGAATGTGTTAATGTAAATGTTATTTATGGTACAAAAGAAATGGAATTCACTGTGTGTGATTCAATGTCTCTAATACAGGTGCTCTGTGGAGCTGTGTTTGTTCATCTTTCTTGGTAGCAGTGGACAGCTAGTCAAGGGGGTCAGTAACAGACAGAAATCATTTGCTGGGAGAGTGTCATGACAAATGACATGCCCTGAATTATCTAGGCATCTGCAAAGGGCTAAGAGACGTGATAAAGGCCTTACAGGAGTTCTTCTGTCTTCTGGATGCTCTAGAGGATTCAACACTAAATTCATTTGTGTCTATACTGAATGAGGGATGTGGAAGCTACTCATAAGATCTTAAATTAGATCAAAATGAGACAACTGGCAACTTAAATAAATCTCTAGATGCCACTGACTAAGCACTAACAGGCTTTCCAGAGAGAGACTTTCCTTGCAGGTCTCCGGTATGGTGCAGGACCTATTTGACACCTGTTCTGGTGTGTGGAAGAGAGGGGTGGTTTCCCAAGGAAGTGGATATCTGTCTGCAGGAAACTGAACCTCACTCCAGGTCTCCATGGTCTGTAGTGGGTTCTTAGACACCCAGCTGACATGTCAACACCCACACAGAGAGCTTTTAAATTCAGGCAAGACTAATGTACTGCCACATCCTGATGGACAGCTGACATTACTATTCATTTGTATGGGTGCAAACCATGCTGCTGATACACAACCAGCGCTTAACAGTCTCTAGGATAATTGCCTTTGCCTTAAAGTGCTGAGAACTTTCCTTTTTGATTATATATTTGGACCAAATAAGTACTGTATAGGAACCCAAATGAAAACAGACCAAAATGAAAGTTGTTTTTCTCCTGAAACATTCAAGACCATAAAAATATCCAGTACATAATAATAACTGTGTTACCTAATTAACTGCTAGAACAAGTAAAGTAAAAAGCTAATTGCTTAAAATGCATTGTGTTTTTAATATAACATACCTACAGTGCTCCTATATTAAAGTGTGATAAATATGGAGAAATAACAGGAATCTGAGCAATATATTTCTTCTGCTGAAAAAAATCTGTCATTTAGAGGAAAAAAATAACTGCATAATAAATGAACCCATGAGAAACTTCCTTTTCTGTGATCCCACAGTGAATGTTATTGGGTTTAAAAAATCAGGGAACATTTAAAATATTAGAAATTATTTGTAAATAAAAATCGTTTCAACTCTAATTCCCTCATTCAGATGAAATCCAGTTGACCAAATGGAGGTATCTAACCTTAGAGTCAGTCAAATAATGTATCCTTTGGTGTAAGGTGAGAGAAATAGGCACTTTCAGGGCACAGCTAATCTGAGCTACTTTAAAAATCTTTGCTGGATTAAGTAACACCTGCACTTTTCAGTTCCTGCTTCTCACCATTGTCTGCAGAAGAAGAGTTTGTAGCTCAGGCAGGAACACTGACACCAAGTGAGATGAATTTCAGTCACAGATTCTTCTTTATGGAGCTCATGATCTGGATAGCTATGAAATTACTATCACACACTGTCACTTTTGGCTTCTCTCGACGCCTTCCCGGATGGTGAACTTCCTCAAGCCAGTGCGACCCCAGTGTCCCGGACCGCCCTAGAGTTGGGGGTGGTGACACCAGGAGGGCTCGTGTACAGCCCCACCAGTGGGAAGCTGGGTGCGGCGTAGGGGATGGAAGGAAGAATCCAAACGAGCACCGAAGGCAAAAAGAGAGGGACTCTCCATATAGACGTTCTGCACCTTTATTAGGCGCAGAGGGTTCCAGGGAGGAAGAGCCTCGAACACCCTCTGACAGGGGTTTATAAGGGAAACTGACAACCAATCAACAGAGGGTCCAGGGAAGGAGTTAGGGAGGGTCCAGGGTTACAGATCCAATCATAGGGGAATGAGGGAGGAGAGAGGGAGGAGTCAAGGAGGGAGAACCAATCATCAACCGAACTAAGAAGAACTTTCCAGAACAAGGGGAATGCACAGAACTTGAGTGACAACCAGAGAACCAATAACAGAACAAGGGGTAGGTTTAACAAAACTTGGATCAAACCACTGTTGTCTCCATCTCGGGGGAAACTCCGTCTGACTTAAGGGCTCTCCACCAGAACTCCTCTTCAGCAGTGGTACACGCCGGGGCTCTGAGGCCTTTATTGTCAATGCGTACCGCCGCCACAACACACCTTGATGGTATTTCCACATGATGTGGTTTGGCAACAAGGGGTCACACTGTGCTCAGCATTGAACACATATTAAAACTGTGTTCCTGTCTTGAACACCTTAAAGAGGTCTGTCTTTCAGACCTTTTCTTCTGAAGTAGAAGATGCAGGATTCCCAGTCATTGCTGATTGCCTCTGTATGTTTTTCTAACCATTCACTTGTACTTTGGGAATGGAGAGATCCAGAAAAACAAATAAGCTGTTCCTGTAAAGTGTGATATTGGTAATACCCAAGTTAACAAACTCTGAACTGTAACCTGTTTGCCTCACAAGAGAAAGAGGAGAAAGTTGACATAGTCTTCCCCATGTCACTTATGCTCAGGCAATTCAGATTATACCTCCAAGTGCAGAGCAATAGAGATGGAATACTGCCCAGGGTACAGGACTCCCAGAGGCTGGGAATATCTTCCTCTTTGTCAGGTACAGAGCACTTTCACATGTAGAGGATGTGACTGGAAAACCATGACTGTTTTTATCTGCAACCCACATCTCCCAGATTATAATGCTTACATAGTTGGGAAAGAAAAGAGGACAACTCCTGTCTCAATCCCATCCAGATTCTTATTCCCAGTCCAATTTAAATTCTCCTAGGTAAAGACCTTCATTGTTAGATGGAAAATGGATAACTCAGCTCTTTTCTGCCTGCAGAGAGAGACCTAGATTCATCACACTTTTATCAAGTCACTCCTTGCTTGATAAAAATCAATGTGGCAAAACTGGGTCCCTTAAAAATCTCTTTTGTCATGAAATCAGCCGGATACAGACATATAGGGGAAAGACGGATTGGAGAAAAAGTACTGCCTTGAAAATGTGCAGCTCACTTGGGAATGTGACTAGCAGAAAATTGACTTGGTAATGTTCTGGGACAAAACCCCTGGAATTCTCAAGCTAGTTGTAGAAGTACTTTTAAAGAAATCCTATTTTCCACAGGTTGTAACGTTGATTTATTTCTGTGCTAAAATGTGAAATAATATGGCTGGCAAACATGCTTTCAGAAATCTAGAAAATAGTTAGTGATATATAGGGACATATTCTTCAATGTCATTTGTTCCTTAATGTGTCCCCATGGCAAAGGCATCATAATCACTTCAAGGCCACTCATTCCCATGCTATACCGCTCTCTCTGTTCTCAGTCATGCATTTTATCAGAGAGAACACAGAGATTAGAAGGGCATCATTGTAAAAAGGAAGATCTGAGCAAGAAATTTCTGTGTCTTATAACCATCTAAAATTTTAACTCTGGCCTCCTAGACCAGGGTGGCCAAGGCCAGACTCTCACCACAGGATATGGACAATACTCTAGAGGTGCTCAGTGGATGCTACAGACACAAGCAAGCTGCTGAACTTTGCATCCAGAAAAGAGCCCACACACACTCTGGAAGCTCTCCAGCAAATGCAACTGAACTTATCAGGCTTTCAGGAAGGGCTCAGATGCTGCATGGTGATCATACAGCTGAGTTTAGACACACACCTAGACATTTTTTTCGCCATTTGAAACACTAGAGTGTCTGATGCTTAGAGCCCCCAAATCTGTTTTACACTTATCCAGGTAGCCATTCCTTAAATTAACTAGGAATATTTTGTCATTTTCCACTATTAATAGTGACAAATGACAGGACTAACATTAAGGTTCTCTTTAGGATTTATTGCAGTTCTGAATGCAATGTTATCTGATTTTGAGACCTTACTCCTCTAGCTGTTGGCTTGTTGAAGTTTTTTTCTATCAAAGAAAGTAATACTCACACTATAATCCAGACTAACAACTAATTTCCAGCAAGGAGTCTAAGGTTCAGACTTCATTTGCACAATCTACCATTTAATTTTAATGGATTAAATTGCATAGTTGGGGGAAAAGAGCAATGATAAGAACATACCTGTGAATGCTGCACTGGTGGAAGTTGCCATAGTAACTTATCAGGATAAGTTAATCAAACTTTGCCTGTTATCAGAAACCAGATGAAGCAAAGACTCCAAACTATGGATCTTTAGGCAGCTAATAAAAGTCAGATTGATGTTCAGCTAGCGGTAAATAGGGCAAGGGTCTGTCAGATAGAAAATGCAGACTAGGCATAATATGTTGGTATAAAGGAGTTACAAAGGAAAATGGGGTGATGAGGCACAGCAAGAAGTGTTTAAAATTTTTATTAATAATATTTAAATATTATTCTGATTCAGAAAGTACTTTATTTAAATAAGGTTCTGATATTCCATATGGTTTGCTCCATTCCTTATATGACTACCATCATATTTACGTAGTCACAGCTATTTTTCTTCTCTACTCAGTCTTCCAGGGGTGAGCCCAGCAAAAGAAAATCAAATTGTCCTAGTTGTCTTTCATATGCCATCATTTATAACCTGAAGGAACTTACACTTACTTTCTTTTACACAGTACCTGTCCATGGCTGGGGGGTGATTTGTGAAGGAGAAAAGCAATATGATTTTCACAGGCCAAAGTGGGGATCAAAACTTGTTTCATGGAATATGACAACAGAGAAAGGTGCTAGATTTTCCACCAAGGGTGCACTGGAGCACGCAGAAAGGTTCAAGATGGCCAGGAATTTCAGTTCTGGGAATTGGCTGTATGCTTAGATGCAAGTTCAAGGAACATACTAAAACTCTTTATACCTTTGCTTGGAGACACAAAGTGTGTTCTTTCCTTCTATTCCCAGAAGCCAAAGAGCACAAGCAGTAATTTTTTACTTTTTCCCTGTACATAGAGTTTTTAATTTGCCTTTAGTCTTCAGGTGTGAAAGGCCAGTATGGGCAGCACAAGAGGGTGCTTACTGCCCTGCACCTGCTGCTCTATATCATAAGGGATGGCAGCATAAGCACTGCAGCCTGGTGAAGACATCCCACGGTTTTAAGTGTGGAGCACACTGTGCTGGCTGCTACCGGGGCAGCAAGCTGTTACCCTGCACTGCAAGTTCAGGGGAGGGAGGCCAAAATCATGAGCCTTATGTAGGCTTATCAATATAGAAGGAAAGCCAAGAGGTGCTTTTCACCAACACAGTCACCAGGTTTTA